>AJFK01000120.1:0-116220 GCA_000467715.1 Hysterium pulicare CBS 123377
CACCCCCATACCCCCTCGTCTCATGCATCCACACCTCCTCCTGCCCCGCATGGAAAAGCCAACTCCACTTCCTCACGTCCTGCTTCGTGAAGGGGAACGTCGTCACGTACGTGCTTTGGCGCGCCGGATACGGGAACTCGGCCAGCCCGTCGAAGGCGTTGACTTGCTCGAGGAGTTGCTTTGAGCTTGTGAGGCGCATGGTCCCGCGCGAGGGAGAGCGCGACGGGGGTGGGGGGTAGGCTGGACGACGGCGAGTGCGTGTGGGGCGGATTTCTTCGGCGTCGCTGTGGTCGTTGCAGTCGGAGCCTGAGAGGTCGAGGGGTTTGGCGGGGACGTGTTTGCAGGTGCATTCTTGGGCGTTCCCTTTTTCTTTGGTGGAGTCGGGAGTGGGCTTTGTGTTGATGGAGAGGGATTCGGCCTTTTCGGGCTCTTCGAGGTGGGTTTTCGGAGTGTTGGCTTCTTCGGTCGTCATGATTGTCCAGGAGGTGATTGGGGAGGAGGGCATGTATTGTGTGGGAATTCTATATTTTAGAATGCAAGAAGGTGGAGCTTAAAATTTGAGGTGGATTCTTGAGGACTATGAATTGAAATAGGGAACAGAACGGAATTGGGCTTCTTGATATATTTTCCAGCTCTCTCACATTCGCCCCCGCCCTGCACGTCTGCCTAAAAAAGTTGAAGTGCATGCAGCACGTTACTACAGTATCATACGACTTCCTATGCTAGCAAATGATTGTTGAAGGTATATGTGTGGATCGGGTTGCCTGATTTTCAGCTCAAGTATGTTGGCGTCATGATGCATATGATTGTCGGGCTATGCTGGTTGCCTGATGAGAGGAAGAATCATCTTGGCGATATGGACTTTTGGTGGATGTGCGTACCGAAGCATCTTCCAGATTTGCTTGATGAGGGCAACTGGCTTTAATAGCTTTCGCCGAGCCCAAATGACCTAGGTGGACTTTTCGCAGCTCCGGTGATAGGGCCAGACATACCCTGGAGGTATAGATTACCACTTTTACACTTTTCCAGGTTGAACCTAAAAGACTTACAGAAAACACTATTACTACCTGCACGTCCCTGTTATACGTTTACAAGCAACTTACGCGCACCCCTTTTAGAAATTTTTTGAAGTGCGTTCCGAACATGGCGTAAAGTTGAAAGGGATAAGAACTTACTCAGTCAAAATGGGTATATTATAATAATCTACAGTAGCTTACACCTAGATCGTAGTTAGAAGGTAACTCTTGAGAATAGTATACAATTATCTCTCTTGAAGCACAATCGTACAATGGCTGAAACAAAAAGTTTCATACCAATTGGAGAATATGATTCCCTCTTTCACTCCCCAGAGCTCTATTCCTTCGTGACACCAAAGGTCTCCCCTCCTTCTTCCAAATATTTAATCTCCTCTGGCGTACTCTCCCTTCCCAATACTTTATTCCGATGCGGATACCGTCCAAATCTCTCAACAATACTCTGATGTGATTTCTCAAAACCAATGCTGTTGTCTAAATAATCCAGAACTCCCTTACTGCCTCCCGAATTCTCTACCTCCGAGCGGATTTCCGCCATGGTATCAAACGCTTGGTTATGCAATTGAACGTCTTCAGAATGTTCCAAGGGGAGGTAGAACCATAGTCTGTGTGCGGGAGAGAGACGATATATGGGGTGTTGGTCCGGGCGAGGTACAGGACCGGAGTCTGAGAAGAGCTTGGTTATTATGGATTGAGAAATGACGTCGTAGTGTTTGTAGACAAGAGGAAGAGTAGAGGGCGTGCGGTAGACATTTCGTGATATTTGATCTAAGAGTAGTATGATGCTCAACGCTGTCGTAGCCCCTTCTGCTCCATCGTTCTTAGGGGATTGTTTCGCAGCCTCGCTGATCTCGCGGAGGAAGGGTTCAGCGATTGAGGAAGATGGGATGCTGTGAATAGGGTACTTCTCGGGGCCAATTGATTCGAGCGCGTCGATAAAGTTCGTTCGGCAGGTCGTGTCGAATGCTGCTTTCTCTTCCGCAGATGGCCTCCACCATCTCTTCATAACTTCCGGCGTTGGATACGTAGCGCCTTCTGGAAGCCCCGCAAACCATATGGACTGTACGCGTTGGTAGAGGCTTCGGTTAAAGATCTCCTTGTTGAGGGTGAATGCTCTGAAGGTAGACATGTCTTCGTCGAATAGCACTTTGAGGTGAGAGATGAAAGTGAGGAGCACTGCTATCCGAATAAACATACAAAAGGCTGGAAGTAAGCTTCTAAAGTTAGCAAAGGATGCTATGTATGAGGATTACATGGCGATGATAGCGGCAAAGACTGGGACATTTCTAAGATTCGGACAGAACGAAAGCCGAGTTGATAGATGAGTGAAGCGGCCTGAGAACGCACCGAGAGCCGCTAGCCGCAGATCGTCCTCATAGGGCTGAGAGCTCGCATTTCGAGCTAGTCAGCAGTAGAGCTTCGAACAACACGATGCCTAGCAAGCTATACTATTTCTATTCCACACCATCCGACCGACGGCAAAGTATCTATGATGCAGCAGCATCATCTAGTCATCGCTCAGCCAGTCTATGTACATCATCTACAAGAGCATACATCAACCATCCGCTACTGCGCTTACACGCATGCTTCTCTCCCTCTATGCCCCTGTTTGAGGTGTAACAACCTTTCCTCCGTCCCCTTCCTCACTCTTTTCATCCTCCTGCCCTACCTCCTCGACCACACTTTCCTTCTCTGCCCAATCGGTCTCGCTTCTCCTGAATCCAGACCAACCTTCTCCATCCTTGTCCGAAAAACCGGCACTACTAGGTCTCTGCACACTACTGCGTCGATGTCTACTGACTACCCCTGGGAAGATTCTCGGCTCATTGATTCCTTCAAGGCCCATGCCTGCAGATGAGGTGGAACGAGTTTGGGTATAGTTGTCGTCTAAAGAGCGAATCGGATACGCTTGGTTCAACTGCGTTTGCGAGTGGGACTGAGAGATAGGTTGCGAATGTGCTGGATTAGTAGAGGGCGCTGTACTTGGTTGCGGTGGTGCAGTTTGTGAAGAAGTAAAAACCATGCTTGAAGAACGGGCAGGGCGCTGGTAGTTGGAAATATCCCTGACCGGGGAGCTAGGTGCGTCAGTGACAGCGACTGAGGTGGATGGGTGCATGCGCGCTTGTTGGGCTGGGAAGACGGGAGAGTGTGAATGAGGGACAGCAGTCGGAGGGAGATTGGAGAACGACTGTTGGGTAACATGAGGAGTGGAATCGTTCATGTTGGTAGTGGATGGTTCTGTGTGGAGGGAGATACGAGAGGGCGAGCCGGGATGCGTAGGTTGAGAGGATTTGGGCGTCTGTGGTGCGAGATTGGAGGCGGAGAGAGCATTGGTGGGGTCAGCAGCACGGGTGTACCTATCAATCCTTTTGCGTGCGTTAGTAAATATCAAAGATGTCAAAAAAGGAGCGAGCTTACATGGCAAGTTCTGATTTCAAGGTCTCGTGTCTAAATGCCTCTCGTGTGCTCGGTACATTGCACTTTGCCATATCGTTGCCTTCCACGCCTGGTAGATGGTAGTTATTACCAAGCCATCTCTGCTTGATGACATGCTCAAATCCACTCTGTTCAACTGAGTGCTTTGCCAGCTCGCACATATCAACAGCACTGAGTTTGTAAATTTGCGCCGCGACCGAGTATTCCTCAATCAGCGGCTCTTTTGTAAATGCGAATTGCAACGGGTCGTCAGTCGACAAGGATACGTTGAGGCCTCGTCGGAAATAGTTCAAGAATGGATTTCTTTCGTACGCGAGGAAAAGCGCATTGTTACTTAGCGGAGACATAGCTACGCCTATCTGTTCCAGGTAGAAAACGTATTGTAGTAAAGGTACTTTTCGAAGTAGTAGGCCGTGGCTAATACTATGACAGCAAAGTACGGCTGCCGCCAAATGATCGGTATCGCCGGCTTCACCGCAATGCGGTCGAAGTAGAAATGTATTGAATCCTCGTTGCTTCCTCCACACGTTAAGGGAAGCGATGTTGGCAAAGAGATAATACATCCAGTAGCTGTAGGGTGGGTTTTGCGCGGTGCTCCAGGCCTTCGGTACCGGAAACTTCTTGTAAAGACGTCGTTCTACCTTGCTTTCATCGTCGACACTATCGAACCCAATTACTCGCTGGAGGAATATGTGAAGCTTGGGATGACTGGTCGGATCTTTCGTGACCTCAAACAAAGGCTGGAAGACGTTGATAACGACTTGTGCAAAATTGTCCATGAGACCAGAAGCTTTGTACACATCGAAAAGACGAGGCACTTGTACTAACCATCGCACATTTGGCGAGAACAGCTTGTTATCAACGACCCATGCCGCTAGCTTATCCCACTCATCAAGGTCGCGGCCATAGATTGAGATTCTCCATTCGACCATTTGATATTTACTCGACTCGAGATCCGAAATGACCTCTTTAGTGATCTCTGCGAGGTATCGTCCACGAATGAAATTATCTGTCTTGAGGAAAATGGTACGAAGTCGGGATTCACCGATCGGATTGTACTTCAAGTTGAATTTGTCGAATCGGTGGAATGAATCCGTATGAGCCTGTTGCTATTAGTTTAGATATACTGAAGTCCACTGGTGCCAAACGTACGTGCATGTCTAGAGTATCAATACTTAAGTCATATGCGGTCAGATTGATGCTCTCAAATACTTCTTTCAACGTAAGATGCTTCCCATCTCTGACAAGTACGACCTCATCGGGTGTCTTCTTCATCTTAGACTTGATGAATCGCAGTAAGTGTTTCTGATTCATGCAAGCGGAATGGTGAACGTGAGTGTCGACTTTTCGGACATTATAGAAATCCCTGTGAGGAACCCTTTTGCTGTCTGCTACTTCTTGGTACTCATTAAGCAGATAATACAAGTTAAATTTGCCTTCGAGGTATTGCAACCGACGAAATGCGAAGCTTTTGCTAGGTCCGTCAGAGGATACGTCAAGGATTGCATCGAGATCCATATAGAATTCGCGTATTGTCGGTATCCCGACTATTGGGGTATTTAACTCTTCCGATTTAGACGTCTCATAGACTTGAAATACGCCACTGTCATCAAGACGAAAAGACATCTCTGAAGTGCCAGGAAGGGGAAGCAGGTCGTTCATGTCAAAGTCCTCCCCAATGTCTCTGCCCATTTTCCTTGGAGGCTTGGGGGGCTCTTCTGTAGGATCCAGTACCGCACTATTTTGCATACTGTTCTGAGCAGTGTTTGCCCGGTCTTTGGCATTATCCCATGCTGGTTCTGGGTGTGGGGGATATATCCTCCAGCCAGGGTCATCTTTTGGATTGTCAAAGTTTCCTTGCAGAGAAAGTCGCATATACTTATGCCGAAGATCAAGTACCCTCTGGACGTTGGTATATATTGCACTTAATTCGGCTGTAACGTTAGCGTCACTCAAGGCGAATCCTCCAGCTCCAGACCCAACGCCTACGCCCGCACCGGCGCCGTGTATGCCTTCCGAGGCCAGGAGAGGCGGATTCTGTTCATGAGGTATGCCCGATTGTTTTGGGTTCTCTCTTGCAGTAGCGTCTGCTTGAATGAACGGGTCATTCTCAATCTTGTTCTGCGGCGGACGAAACGAACCTTCTCCCTGGGACAAGCCTATGGGAAGAGTGAGCTGGCTTCGACGCGACCGAACACTTTCCGCTCGGCCAAGAAACTCGCCATCGGTTCCAAAATGGGCGGGAAAGGTCTTGGCGTGTATGAGTGGACTGCCCACTATGCCATCCTGAGACCAGTTGCTCCCTCCCGTGTACTGACTCTCCAACTGATGTCTTTGGTAGAACTGTTTGGCCTCGGAATGGCTCATTTGTTTCTCTGAAGCGTAGTCATAGAATGCTGTCTTTCGCTGTTTATCTCGTGGAAGCAAACCCGCTTGTGTACCGTCGGATAGTGCATTTTCGTCTCCCTCTAAGCTCGTTGCTGTTGTTGGCCCACCAGCTGTGACACCTTGAGTAGTCTCCCAAGCTTCCACATTAGCACCGGCCGAATCTGGGTCTGAGGACCCGGCATCAGGGTTGAAGTCTTCATCATCTTCAGAAGATGGTACTTGATCATCCAATTGTGCTGGATTGAGGTCCGGAGAGGCATCTGGCGCGGTGGAAAAGGAACCTAGCGCAGCAAAGCGGGGCATTAGCTTGATTTCACTCAATTGGTGTGAGAAAGACCTGTGAATCACCTTTGATCATGTTTGGCGTTTGTTGTCTTTGAGTACTTCGGAATATACATGAAATGTCAGAAAGCGCGGTCTGGAGGTGCAGGCGGCGCGCCCCGAGAGCACGGGAACACGCCGCTACTTTCACGGGCTTTTATACCAAGGCATAAGGAAAGACCTGCCGCAGTTCTGGTTTTTACTAATATATTTGCATATTTTCGAGAACTTACAAATCTGAAGCTGGAAGACAGCCTCGTCCTCTCGAAATAGATCAACGGCTAAAAAGAACGACACCGAGTCAGGGCCGAGAGGAGCTTAGCTTCGTCCTCCGTCATCAGCACCAAACTGTCGCTGACTCATTCCTCTGTCTACACAATGGGCAAATACCTCTGAATTGGACGTCTATTTTGAAGGAGCATCACCGCGCTCGAGAAATGCCCCCTTCAAACCTTTTAATCAAGACCCATTTGACTACACCCAGCCAGCTCCAAACTAGAGACTATGCCATATTCTCAACCGAATGTATTTTCCTACCCTAAATCAATCCTTCTGAAAACTACCTATACAATGCATATGACCAGTTGAGCTTCTTGACATTCGGGAAACTCAGCATGCTCGGCCGTTGGAATGTGCCCATCTATAACACAGGAGATAAAAGCCACAAGTTGTGGGGCCATGAGCAATCCCACCCCTATAGCGTCGAAAAAGACTATTTACGAAGGTTGCGCCCTCATTGTTAGTGGTACAGAGATATCCGATAGAGACGCAGTCAGATTTCATCTTCCAGATCTCTCATAGACCGGAAGCTGGTCTCAAGCAAGTCATGATGGGGCCCCTCGATATGTTCTACCCATTCTTCATGGCTCTTGAATTGGGCTGTGCAACCCTCGTGAGGGCATGCATACTGAGTATGAGCACTGGTGTGGAGACGAAGCTCTTTGGCATTATGAAACCTCTGTGATTTCGTCAGCAAAATCTGAGAAAATGGACGGAGACTGATAACCAACCTGGTGACAGCTTATCCACGGACAATAAAACGTGGGAGAGGATAGCTCATCGTCTCGGTCTTGCTCTGCCATCGGACTATCCCTCCGAAAGCGTTGCTCTTGCATTCTCTTTTCATTTGACTTCCTCTTTCTGGATTGCATTTCCTGGTGATTAGGCTGCTCGAAAGCCTGACGCATGGCGTCATTGGTCATCATCGGATTATCTTGAGTCCGCTGCTGCATGCGGTAGAGAGCATCATCTTGAATCTTTTGGGATATTGCATCACTGCTTTTGAGACTGATACCCTCCATAGCATTGTGAGAAAATGATGTTGCCGGCTGATATGCTACATCCGAGTTCCCACTCTGAACCACGTGTCCAAGGATCAACTTCAGTCGACTGACGGCTTTATTGTCGACTCGCTTTGAGCCGGCCTTGACTTCTTCCAATTGCGATCTTGCTTCTTTTACAGTTCCGAGCATGTCGCCCCATACTTCATCTGTGTAACTATTCAAGACATCCTCCCACTCGGCCACCCAATGCTCGCGCTGAGGGGTATTCGAAAGGTAAAAAGCATTGTCTTCTTCGGAGCTTATACTAGAGATGGATTCATGAGAACCGCGAGTATCTTGCTGCAATCTAGCAAGCTCTGGCATTAAGTTTAGCGGGTTGTCTGGTGATATTGCTCTATGAACAGGTGGCGAAGGCAGTGATGCTTTTATGCGTTTCACGGCTCGTTCCTCTCCAGAAGTGTATTGATTTCCGAAAAGGTCGGTGACTGTCTCTTCAGTTGGCTCGATCATCGTCATATCGCTTGGATCGGTGTCTACTGTAAATTGGGGATCTGATAAAAGCATGCTGACTTCTGCCCCGTCATCGTAGTGTATGGACTGTGCCCGCTGATCGCCTGTCGAGGTACAGAGTCCTTGAAAATGATCACGGGTCCCGCTATTCAAGGAAGAATGCTGCTGGAACTCGCTCGGCCAAAGTGGAAAATCTTGAGATTCTTTTGTCAAGTTATTTGCAAGAGAGTACTGTGGCCCGTCCACGAAGTCCTGAAATTCCCTATCTCGTGCATTTCGAACGGATTCGGTGCGAAAGCTTTCTCTTGAAGAGTCTTTCTGTTTGTTGGATAGGAAGCCATTTGAAGATGATGTTCCAGGGCGTGCTGGCAGTGTTTCGGTCCAATGAGATGGGGAGGCGGAGAAACTATTCGGTGCTTTATTGCCCAGGCCAGATGCTGAAGCAAGAGAACTGGCGAACTCATTCGAGCTTGAGCTGCCTACAACACCCTTTGCCAATCCTGAAGCAGACGAAACTATTCGTGATGCTAGTGAAGCAGGCTGTTTGCCTTTGCCATTGGTCGGCGGACTTTGAGAGTCCTTGTTGGACTGAATATTGCTAGACTCCATAATCACACATGATAAAAGTCAATTCCCAGATGCGCGATGCAAAAAGACGAATTTGTCCGGAATTGAAGCAGTCGACGTTATTGAGTAGCCACCGAAGCCTCGCACCGAGGTGCCACTCAACCACGACCGGGATTGAGATAAATACAGTTCTATGCGATCATGAGCAGGACGGGAACGGACTCCATCAAGGGGCCTAGTAGTGCTCAAGAAGACAGAAAAAGAGTGCCTTGCCCCAAGGCAGAGAGTGTTTCTGCGACAAGTGGCGGAATGTTTTTGATGATGATGAATGATGAAGCTCTAGAGTGCGAGCCGCTTTCGCTCGTGATTAAAATTGATTGGGATTTCGGCGAATTCCGGGGTACAATAGGAGAACCCACCTCCACAACCTTCTTTACACTACTGCACATTCACTCCACTCATCCTGTTGACCTCCGGAGCAGTCCTCGTCGATGCGAATGAGCTGAGGGCCTTTGAGAAGTGCTTAGCACGACTTGGGATGACTGAGCACGGATGTCTGGCCTTTCCGGTCAACCAGAGACAAGGGGCATCGGTCTGGCCGCAACCATACGTATTCCAGTCAACAGCGTGGACGGTAAGTCAGGATGTGTACTCAAATACTGACATTTCTGTTGTTAGTATACAATGGTAGGATGTTGACGAACCAACATGCTCTCTTCCCCTGTCTTTTTCTTTGAGGAACAGAAATCGGACCCGCCGTCGTGCATAAGATCGACAGAGATGCCGAGTTCATAATCTTTTCAAGAGGCAATTCGAGCGGCTGAATTGGCACGCATTTTTGCAAAGCGTCACTCGATTGGCATCTCCCGAAGACTTCAGTAACAGTTCTGTGGTGATAAGCACACATGAGTAATTTAACACGCTTACCTTTGGTCTCCTTGCGCCTACCAATAGAGTTTCCAAAGGTTCGACCAGGCCTTCTACAAAGGATGTCATTCTCGGAGGGTGAGTCTACGCCCACCACCTACCTTACTACCAGCCTACAGAGCCGCTTCAGACTGTGTACAAGGCTTAAAAGCGAGTTGTCATTCTTGAGGTTATTCGGAAGGCATCACATGGAATAGATACCCCCTGGACTTTTACAGCCAAGGGAGTTCGCAGGACGACTAATAATGACACCCGCAGTTTTCCTAAGCCACAGTCAAAGGGCTTAGATTGTTGTCGTTTCCCCGCGTAAAAGTCTGAGATACGACGTCTAAGCCTCAACTAGCGATAGAGACTATCTGATTCGATCTACATTATAGTAGGTACACATCAACGCAGACTAGACATTCACCATCGAACATAGAGGCTCTTGGCCCATTTGCTTATAGGCATAGGATTTCTCATCCAGGCATATATCTTCAACATCCTGTATCAACTCGGCAACGCCTTCGGAGGCAAGTTTCTATCGACAATTTCAACTCTTGAATTGGCCAAATGGGGGAGTTTGCCTACAGGCGCATCGGGCAGATGCTGTCACGGTTCCACAGGCTCGAAGATGAAGTACTTTGCGAGAGATGCAAACCCATCTTTAGCTCTAGCGACGAGCTTGCACTTTCGAGACTAGACTTGGGACAGAAATCCGAATTTGACTGCGTCAGTCAACTTCGATCACATTCTTCCTGCCGACTTTGTGTCATGATCTTACAACGCCTCAACGAGCCTTCTGGGTGTGAATGCTCAAGTCCGGATGCGTCATGCATATATCCAGAGCGAACTCACAGCAAACGCGAAACCGAATGGCTTATCTTGTATGAAGGTAAAACGAAAGGATCTATTGTCCGATATGACAGAGAGAAACTAAAGCATGGCAATATTGAGCCGGAATGTCGCTACTTTCTGTCATTTTACACGCTTGGAGCACTGAATATTTTGTGAAAAGCGAATGGTATACGACGACACTATTGCCGATTCATACACCATAAGAAACTGGTTGTACACGTGTAAGCGTGATCATCCGTCCTGCAAACCTGTTGCTTTCCGACACCTCCGGTATGACGACCGTGGCAGGCTCTTGAACGAAGTCCCAAATTTAAACTTCATCGACGTTCTCCAGGACAGGATCGTTGAAGGGAATCTCCATTGGAAATACGTAGCATTAAGCTACGTATGGGGTGGCTTTGCTCAAACCGTTGCTCTGTCTACCAACATCAGTCAGCTCAAAAGGAAAGGCTCTCTTCTCTCTAACAAAGTCCGGCTGGCTCCGTTGGTCAAAGATGCAATGGCTCTTGTATATTCTTTGGGAATGAGGTATTTAAGGGTTGATTCGCTATGTATTGTACAGGATTCTGCTACGAAACACGACACACTTACACGAATGGACACTATTTACTCTGTTGCAAGCTTAACTATAGTTGCCATTGACAGCCATTCTGCCAACAACCATCTTCCAGGAGTGCTTCCCCAAGCAAGGCACCATCTCCGTCCTCGATTTAGGACTGATAAAGATTGGTTTTCTTCAAAGCCGTCCTGCGACATGGATGCTCATGCCAGTTCTACGATTTACAACACGCGAGCGTGGACCTTTCAAGAAGTCTTACTCTCTACAAGATGTCTGTATATGTCAAATCAACAGATGTTCTTTAGATGTCGTATCGGAGTCTGGGCAGAGACAGCACCTGCGTATAATCGCGGTCTTCAGGCCGATCCATACGCAAAAGTGTTGGAAAATATATCTGGAACAAATCGAGTACAAACCTACAGAGAACTTATACATAACTATTCTGCCCGACAGCTATGATTTACCACAGACGTGTTAGACGCTCTCTTTGGCATAACTTCTCTTCTGGCGAGTACTACTTCCTGGCTGTTCATTGACGGTGTTCTCTTGCAAGAACTCTCCTCGGAGATACTATTCATACATGAAGGAGAATTCTCGAGACGTATATCCTCAAATGGTGATCCATGGCTTCCATCCTGGTCATGGGCTGGCTGGAAGGGTCAAGTAAGGTGGAATCCCAGCAGTATGGATATGGATGAAGACTGGATAGGCTTTTGGAAACTACTCACCGAAAATCGATCCTACTCTTCTGGTTCGTCAACTATGAGACAGGTCGAAATACTTCTGCCGACGAGCGCTCTGGCCCGCGTACAAGCTCAAGGAGCACATAGAGATCGCCGCATTGTTTCGTTCGAATCGATCGGCATACGTCTGAGACTCTCGCCGTGGGATGAACAGGGGTCTACGTTGGCGATTAACACGAATTTACTTCAATTCCAGGCACGGAGTCTTCCTGCACGAGACGTCGAACTAGATCTATGGGCGGAAGCGGGATCTCCCATCGGCAAGGGACATTTTGGTGCAATTCATATGGTACGCTGGAATGGATGCCGAATAGGAGTTCTCTTCGGCTTGGGAGAGCACCACTTATTCTCCATTCGTATTCGTAACGAGAGCTACGAGTTTGTGAAGGTCACGACACATGATGTTCTTCTAGTGAAGAAGCATCAAATGGGCTATGAAGAGAGGGTGGGCGTTGCGTTCCTTTGGGATCCAGCCATTTTGGAACAGTGTGCTACACGGACAGTACTGTTGGCATGATTCTCATTATTTCACCCGGATAACCATATTGTTATTTGTACGTTGGGTCTCGTTATCGAAAATCACTATTAAGCTGCTATTTTCCTCCTACAGTCTTCCTCACCATCTTTACAAATGTCGCCTTCATGATAGAGACCCTGTCAATCATGCCTCATGCGTCTCCCTCATTCTTGGTGGTAACACCTCCATCACTATGTGTCCATCTCTGACATCCACAAGCAAAAAATCGGTCGATTGTTCCAACTCTTCCGAAACCTTCTCTGACTCCTTCTCGTCTATGGATTCCTGCTGGTCTTGGTTTGGCATGGCCTTTTCAATATCGTTTGATAGGTCACTATAGTTTTTGTGGGCCATGCAATATCCGAACCACGCACTGAGCCAGTTCACCGCGATGAAAAGATTGATCCCCTCAGCCACAGGCATCGAGTCACTTAGTATTAAGCCAGGGGCAGGTTCACCGTTGCCGAAATATGTCCTACAGAACATGACGAGAGCTCCAAGGCCTATGCAGAGGATGACCACAACAACAAATGGACTGCTCAAAAGGATGAATCCGATAATGTAGTTTGCAGTACACTTTATAAACCGTCGTTCCTGTTCAGAAGTATCAGCGACATCCAAATACAGGGGAATTAGCCTCGAGGCCAGGAACCTACGACTATGGATGCGAGGACTACAAGGTAGGACTATCCAACGGAGATGAAAATGCCAAGCGCATATAACTCCGAGGCGTCTGCTTCCTCGATGGCGAGAATAGTCATACATTTGTGGTGGCTGAAAACCCACAACATGTGAAAGGCAGTACCAACGGCCACATAAGTGATGCATGTTGGGTTATTTTCTTCGGAGAGACTTTTGCTGGATATCACCATGGCGCAAATCATCAGTGCGACGATGACCCATATATTGAAAGAGCCATCGCTAGTTGGGAAGATTCGTGGGAAGAGCCCGGCCTCGAGGAGCGCGATAGCGAGAAGCAGGCCGTGAAAAATGAAGACCTTCGTGTCTTCTTCGAAGCTGGGAAATAGATCTCTCGAATCACGAGCGTTGCTGTTGTCCGGCGACATCGTTATGGTAGAGAGGCGTAAAGAAAGTGTTGTGAGTGGAAGATGGAAGGGATGAAAAGATAGAGAAAAATCGATCGAAATATCAAGACTTAAATACATGGCAGCCTGATCGCGGCGCAGTGTTGAATATCCTAATTATGAATAAACTTACCAAAGTTCGAGAGTCTTATGGCCAAGTTGGAATTTCATATGGCCTTCCAGATTCCGTGGTTTCGCTAACTCAGTACCAAAATCAGATCATTGACTAGTCTAAGCATAGTATGTCATTGTGACATTGTCGTACTCTAAGCAAATCATGCTTTCGTAGTTACTTGGGGAGAAGGCAGATTTAGAAGTCGAATTCCCTTCGTAGTCCTGTCCTAGAATTGTTTTATGGGGGCCGGCCCAACACCTATGTAGCGACCCGCCTAACCCTAGACAACACCTTCACGATGATCTTTCCAATATTCGTGCAAAATACAAAGTATAATCGCTCAATAACTGACAGAACCGATACTCGACCGACTCATCGTCTCTCGCTATTTGGCAGACTGAATGGTGGGACGATCTCTAACTGGACATAGCAAACTTGGGCTTTCTCATACCATGCAGACATGGAGCTGATACGTTTCAGGGGCTTTACCAAATGAATTTACTTTCGGCAGTTCCAGTATCTGAAATTTCCAGTATTCGTCATCGAATGCCTTCTCTCGTAAAGTGCAAAGCAAAGTACCTTAAGTAGTGATTGGTGCGCCCCCAGGCAGAGATGCAAGCCAGCCATCAACAGGTTCATGTACGACCGTAGACTTGGAGCATTCATTCGCTTTCTCCACGCTCTGCTTTTCCAACACCGGACAATCAACGCCACAGTATTTATCCATTGCTCTTTGCAGTGCATCACCTTTCCATCCAAATACATAGTCTCCATGCCAGCCATATCCAGTGGGATCACCCATGCTGAAGACGAATGGCTGGCTGCCGTCCGTGGGCCACATGGACTGATCGTTGAAAGCGGATGTGTTCCATATCGTCTCGTATAAGATTTGAGGCAGTTTTACCGGATGACTTAAACATTTTGCGTCAGCGATTGAGACAGCCACTCTTTATCTTCTATCTTCAACGGGTTCTATTGCAGTTCGGTCCCGTGAACCAAGTATGCATTCATACGAGGCAAGAAGAGAAAAGCACTTACGTAGATGGACACTCCCACTGCGTCGCAAAGGTTCCATTTGACGGATAGGCAACATGGCTTTTATGATCCGGGCTATCAGTATTAACTCCATCCCAGCATGTGGGAAAGAAGTTATTAACCCGCAGACCGTATGGACATGGCTTGGTAGGAAAATTGCGTGTATCGTAAGCACCCCCAATTTCTGAATTTGCAGGAGCGGGACCGAATGGCGTTGTGAAGCAGCGGAAGGCTATGCTTTGGAATTCATCGGTGTTGGGGCTGGGTTTACGGTAAGCCGGGTCGCCGATGAGCATTCGAAACCCCTTAATGTTGCGTTAGCCTCTGTTATAAATTAGGGCAGTAATGACACGGAAGAGGAAGGCTGGGGATTCAGGATAAAGAGATCGTAGGACAAAAATAAGTAAGCCAGTTTAAACGGCGAACAACTAAGACCAGATATTTATCTGTGAGGGTAGAGGCGGTAACAAGGAAAGCAAAACGAGTCGAAAGGCTCACAGGCTTAAAAGCAGTCACTTTAGTCTTCTTATCATATGGAGCAGTGTAGTATACGGTCATACCTCCTCGCATCCCTTCGAGGCCGAGATTTGCCATCAGCGGCACACGATGGAAAGAGCCATTGCGATGATGGAAAAACAGGACTGCAGTCCAATAGTTTGAGAAGTCCTCGCTGAAGGTACATGTCGTACATGTTGCTTTTGCGGAAATATTCATTGACGGGTCCATCTGGGGTGCAAGGGCATTTCCACCAACAAATTGGTGTAGGTGGGGTGACGGAACTACATCAGGTGTAACGAGCCTAAAGCCATGTCAGAGCCTTGATCATAGGTTTGTTGTAGAGCAATTTGAGGACTCACGGATCGATACGTTGGATGTTGAGCTCAGAGCAGGAGAATCGCAAGAAATCGTTGAAAGTCGGCCCTCCCGGGACAGTCGTGTTTTGTGCCATCGCGTAGGATGCCATGAGCACCACGGGAATGACATAGTTCCAATTCCACTGTAACTGCATGCTGCTGAGCTTTCTTTTCAACTGCATATTTGAGCGAAAAGTGAAGAATGCGAATTGTTTGCGGCTAAGAAATGATTCTTGAAAAACAGGCATTATCAAATAATCCCCACATTCCGATTTACTACAAGTGCAATTCCGTCCTGTCCGTGATGTGAGAGGAGCGGAAACGATACGCGTGTAGTCAATATGCCGTTAAGCCAATGGGATGCTTCCTCCTTTTATTGCTAATATGCGTATATTATTTTGCAACCCAGCACTAGAACATCAGCCATGGATAGGGTATGTGATAGAGAGTGCATGTGCGGGACTTTATAGGTAGATAATAAGGTATCAGATAACGAGCAATATTGGTGTGAGAGATGAATTCTTAGTTGAGCTAGAGAAAGTGTGGGAAGTTAAAAATATATTTTGACACGCGACCTAATACTTAACCTAAGCCTATCCAAGGGCCTTCTTGGTTCCGAGTGAGTACAACGAAGACTCAAGATGCTTGTAATGATCCAGCGTTATTTTTCCTAGGTATTGAAGGTGCTCGTGGCCATGGACTATTCCCTCGTAGATAAGAATGAAGCCGCTTTATTAAACAGAAAAGTAGCTGAGTAAGCATAGGAATAGATCCCCCAACGCAATGGTGGGAAAGAACGAGGAATCCAAAGCAACTTCCGGCGACAAATGCACACAGTTATGCAGGAATATGTTAGCTGGGCTGATATTCCTAGATGCAACCTGCGTTACCCACACTGAGTTGTCTGGGGCATTGTGGCCTAAAAGCAAAAGGGAGATAAATAAAGATCCGTCGCACATCTTGAATTTATATAGCTTCGCGTAGATCAAGCTAGTGTGAAGTAACATTGAACAACTCCGGGCACAACTGCCGATCAGAATGCGAAGAATAGGTGGTGTATTGCCCGCATGGAGTTTTCCTCGTTTCCAAGCCAGCTATGATCATAACAACAACAATAAAGACCAATAAGAAACCCGTATATAATTTATACCAGAATGAGGTTGCGCATGGAATGATAGTTGTCCTCGACATCCCGCGGGCGAAATAAATGAGAAGGATCGTTATAGTTCCAGTAAGAAACGTGAGATAGAACAAATTGACCAGGAGCGAGGTTGCGGTGTACACTTTGCCATTGAAAGGTGAGATATAATATAGTGTGATGGCCCAAAGAGCGAATAACGAAGCCAGAAAGAAGGCTCGGACGGCTACGCTACGCCAGACATTCGTTGAACGAAATGAATTTCCTTCTACCACGGAGTCGAGGCTTAGCAGACCTGTCGTAGAGTATTCTGTTTCCAAGGCGATAGGGCGTTTTTGTTCGTTTTCTTGCACGTTTTCTGTGCTAGTGTCACAAGTCTCCCGCATATCATAGTTCGCGAAACTATAGTCTTCCGCCAACCAAAACGCGACTGGCAGTCTTAGTAGGCCAAATATAGCCAAGGGAACGAAGATATAATTGATAGCCACCAGATCTGCGTATTTGTTCGAATTTGGTGAAGTGATTCCTAGAAGGAGCGTATATATGGCTTGGACGCCTTGCAAGGTCACGATCAAGGTCTTGGCGGCGGTACCGGAGAAGAAGTCAATGTGTGTATGCGCCGGTTCTCTCAGGCAATATTCACGACTTTTCCTCATCATCTCTTCAGATCCATCCCATCCTTGACTTGTCCAGAAAACAGCATTTGAAGCCGCCATATCAAGAGCGTTCCACGAGTTAGCTCGTACTCGGCGATCGAAAATGGCGACATAACGCCAGAGAATTGAAGTGGGGTTGACGAGACCCATTCTGTCATGCCAGCGCGGTCGCTTGGGGTTGAGGAAGGTCGGGCTGGGAACTCCAGCAATAATATGGGCTATAAGAGGTGCGAGGCAGAGTGTGATCAGCTCTATCCATTCATTGAAGTGGATTTCCTGGGATTGGTGGTTGAATAAAACGACCATACGCGTGACAAGATTAGCCATATTGAGGAATTGAACGGAGAGGCAATTGCATTTAGACGACAAAACAATAAGCTTTGAAAGTGACGAGAAAGAAACCAGGGCGAAGCCCAGCTGCGGAGTAACGTAGATATAAATAGTCGTTCACATGAGATATTGGCTAGCCCAGGGCTGGCCCCAATCCTGCATGAGGCTTGGAGCCTTGGGCTTTTCGCTGATAACCTCTAAGCGGCAGTGTTTTCTCATCTGATTGGCTGTTCATGTATCGAATGGGGGCGGATATCTGCAGCGATCGATTTTGGCGGAGACAGAAGGGCAGCCTTTCCTATTAATATCTTCACAATTCAATTCAATTTCGCCCCAAGTATGAGATAGAACTGTATAAAGTGGTATGAATCTGCTGACGTCCTCGAGTATCTTGGTCTTGGCGTCTAGAAGCGCATATTTGACTAGTCTGATAGATGTTGAGCTTACTTTTTCCAGTCCCAGATAAAACCAGTGGTGTCCATGGACAGGTCTGAACCTTGCGGAGGATGACCCCGCAGATATTGTGTTCATTTGAGACTTTCGTGGTAAATGTTGAGATGGTCCATGTTGACAGAAGAAAGAATTTGCTGATGTGAACTTAGCCGATGAAAGGAACCATTGGTTTGGGGGAAACGGCAAGCAATTCCTTGGGTACTTCGTAGTTCTTCGGTAGAATTTAATGTGTTGGGCAGTGAATCGTTCCAACGATCATCTCGGTTGCCCTGTTGCCAGAAAGTTGTTGCTAGCAAGCCTT
Source organism: Hysterium pulicare CBS 123377 (assembly GCA_000467715.1). Taxonomy (NCBI): domain Eukaryota; kingdom Fungi; phylum Ascomycota; class Dothideomycetes; order Hysteriales; family Hysteriaceae; genus Hysterium; species Hysterium pulicare. Next base: position 18,090 of record AJFK01000120.1, read on the forward strand.
ATCCTATGGAACAGGGTCACCGGCCACCATTCGTAGCATCGGGCGAAGCCCTTTGAAGGCCTGATAATAGTCTGCAGCGCATTTCATCGCCTGAAGGCTGGACTCGTGTAGATGTCAAAGAGCGCAAGAGTGAATGTCCTAGTCCTTCATCAGGGGTTTGGTCAATGCATGGTCTCGTGACTTCGCTTGAAAGCTAGCGCATTTTCGGCCTACAGATTTTACTCTGCGCCAGAATTTCTCCTGCATCCAAACGTCACGTCTGTCCTACACCTTGTTTGTGTATTGAACTACCATCAGCCACAATGTACGTGAATATATAAACTCAGGGTGCCTGTCGAGTAGCTTACAATGTTCTGTTAGGTATCTCCTTCGCCGTACCGCCGTACGCGCTCTATCTAACCCTTCGAAGTCTCTCTTGACTAAACCCCGTTCCATCACAACATATACCCCAGTTGGATTCAGATTAAGACAGCAGCAATGGACATCACCACCATTTCAGAGACGATTCCTTAGCGATGAGGCTACAAAGACTCCTGAGGAGACATTGGCGGAGGAGAAGGCCGCAGAGACTTCGGAGACCACTGAATCCTTCTCCCAGACGGCCGCTGAAGCTCCTGTTGATGAAAGTGTAACACCTACTTCGGCCGATCAGCAGGACCAGTCCACAATCGCATCTGCTGTCTCTTCCGTCAATGAGACCGTCCAAGAGAAGACTGCCGATGCTTTCGAGTCGGCAGCGACTGCAACTGAATCCGTCCGAACTTCTGCCTCCAATGCTGCTAATGCTTTCGGATCTGCTGCTGCTGGAGCAGCCAACAAAGCATTCAACAGGCCAACAATAGTTGACAGAGATCAACAACCGAAGAAACCCAACACCACCCTCTATGTTGGGAACCTGTTCTACGAGGTCACAGATGACCAATTAAAACGCGTTTTCTCAAGATTTGGGCCTATCGTCAGGACCTCGATTGTTTACGACAATAGGGGTCTTAGCAGAGGGTAAGCCAAGATTTGCTGGCGCCAGTGAGATTCGATGAATATGATAGCTAACACGTATCGTTGCAAAGGTTCGGATATGTCGAGTTTGAAAACCAAAGCGACGCTACAGCTGCTAGCGACAATCTCCACGGACAGGTCTTTGAAGGACGTAATCTGAACGTACAATACCACCAACCCAGAGAGGGCACTCGCAGCCAAGGAAACCGTAACACATCCCTCAACAATCCCTCGAAGACCCTGTTCATCGGAAATATGTCCTTCGAGATGTCTGATAAGGACCTGAATGACCTTTTCAGGGATGTCCGCAATGTCATGGACGTGCGCGTTGCCATTGACAGGAGAACCGGGCAGCCAAGAGGTTTCGCTCATGCCGACTTCATCGACATCGCTAGCGCAGAGAAGGCAAAGGCTCAACTTGAGAACAAGACGATCTACGGACGAACCCTACGAGTCGATTTTAGTGCTAACAGCACGAGACCAGGTGATCGCAAGGAGGGCAACACGGAATAGGACGATGAAGACGTTGGAAGTGAGGACGCAGTGGAGGAGAGGCCGGAATGCAGATATCAAAATAGTCTGGAAGTATCTTGGGATTTTGCCGGTTTGGTATCTGGCGCACCACACTGGAACGCTATCATTTTCTTGAGCTCAAAATTTTTCATGTATACTTTTCAACCTTCCTCCTTGTCCTTTCCTACTGTTTTGATAGTAATGGGGGTATGTTCTATTGTACAATACTAGAGGAGCATTCACGGCTGACCTAATCGACACCACTCTTGATAAATGTACTTGGTGTTTATAAGCTATCGATCAGCCTTCAACGCCCATGAGTGGTATGCCTTCACAATTTATTTACGCCGTTCCATTGGGATAGGCGTGTAAAAAGGCTCGAGTTTTTTTTGGCCGCGAGGACTGTCCAGCACGCTGTTGTCTAAGTCGAAAATGCTAAGGTACAGCAAAAGGTAAGGTAGTGAATGATGCTAAATGAACCTCGGCGAACGGCAAATGACAAGCCTGCAAGCCACTACCCCACGCCTTCATGAACCTCGAACTCAACATCAACAACAATTCTTCAACGCCACCCTTTGTTGTACATCTTGCCTGTAACACCTGCATACTCTCCTTGCCATTCAGGCTGGCATCTAGTGTTTGATAATCGTCTTAAAAAGCTTTGTATTCGCATCACAGCCTTCAGAAATGGCATTTCTCGGTGGCGCGGAATGCTCCACGGCCGGAAACCCTCTCAGCCAGTTCACGAAACATGTCCAGGACGACAAATCATTACAGAGAGACCGCCTGGTTGGTCGGGGCCCGGGCGGCTTACAAGAAAGTATGCGGAGTCAGGCAATGGGCGGTGGTCAGGACAATGTGAGTTGCCCTCCTCTCTTTGCCAGAAGAGAACCCTCCTCTGTGGAAAGGCAGGCCTGCAGATTTCTCCATAGCCACTTCAGGAGCAACTATGAAGCTAACATCAGAATGTTAGATGATGGATGAGTTCATGCACCACCCGAGCCAGCTACCTCAAGGACCCGCTTCGCCATTCGCCATGGAACACATGCGGAGAGAACTAGAACGAGCCTCACAACGTAGCGGATCACCAGCTTGGGCGGCAGAATTCGATCCTGGAGTAGAAGGCCCGGCGGCCATGGAGCCTGGAATGCAAGGTCCCAGAGCCGCTGGGTTCAGCCCCGCAGAGTTCGCAAAATATCAGCAGATGAATCCGAATGCGCGAACAGCAAGTCCTACTGTCAGCTCGCCGCCTTCTATGATGGGCTACCAGCGATCTATGGGCATGGGCATGGGGATGAATAGCATGGGAATGGGAATGGGCATGGGCATGGGTATGGGGATGATGAACCAATCCTATGGCGCACAGAACTATCAACGTCCCATGGAAGCCGAAGGCAAGGGCAAGGGACGAATGGTGGAGCTCGACGACCAGGACTGGGAAGCACAGTTTGCGGAGCTCGAGAGCACCGACAAGCAGCAAAACCTGGATGCATTTGACGCAGAGGCCAATGCTGCTATGGAGGCGGAGCTGAATGAAATGGACAGGTCAGTTCTCTCTGAAACAAACGAGTTCGGCGATTTCGAGAGCATTTGGGCGGGAATTCAAGCTGAGACAGCGCACGCCAGACAACTCGCCGACGAGGAGAACTTCGTCGATGGTATGCATATGGGCGACTTAGACGAGTGGGAAGGCTTCGACGGCCTCAACACCCACTCCGCGATGCGAGATCCTCAGCTCGGCGACTATTTGTTTGAAGAGGAGAATCTGTTCAAGGATGTCACGAATCCCTTCGCTGAGGGTGTACGAATAATGGAAGAAGGCGGTAATCTCTCCCTCGCAGCCCTAGCCTTCGAAGCCGCCGTACAAAAAGATCCCCAACACATCGAAGCCTGGACGAAGCTTGGAGCAGCACAAGCCCAGAACGAGAAAGAATCACCCGCAATCCGCGCTCTCGAACAAGCCCTCAAACTCGATCCCTCAAACCTCGAAGCCCTCATGGGCCTCGCGGTATCCTACACAAACGAAGGTTACGACTCAACCGCCTACCGCACCCTCGAACGTTGGTTAGCAACGAAATACCCAACCCTGATCAAAGAACCCCTATCCAGCGACGCCGAAATGGGCTTCACAGACCGACACATCCTCCACGAAAAGGTAACTAACCTCTTCATCGAAGCCGCACAGCTCTCCCCTACCGGCGAGCAAATGGACCCCGATGTCCAAGTCGGTCTCGGCGTACTCTTCTACGGTGCAGAAGAATACGACAAAGCGGTCGACTGCTTCGGCGCCGCGCTCGCCTCCACAGAGTCCGGCACCACAAACCAATCCTCGCAACTCCACCTCCTTTGGAACCGTCTCGGCGCCACATTAGCCAACTCCGGCCGCTCGGAAGAAGCCATCGACGCTTACGAACGCGCCCTCGCTCTCCGGCCCAACTTTGTCCGCGCGAGATATAACCTGGGCGTTTCTTGTATTAATATTGGATGTTTCGAAGAGGCGGCGCAACATCTTCTCGGTGCGCTGGCTATGCATAAGGTCGTGGAGCGAGAGGGCAAAGAGAGAGCGAGAGAGGTGGTAGGGGATAGTGTCAATGAACGCGAGTTGGATAGAATGATTCAGCAAAACCAGTCCACGAATCTTTTCGATACATTACGCAGGGTCTTTAGTCAGATGAACAGGAGAGATCTTGCGGATATAGTGGGGCCCGGTATGGATGTTGAGAGGTTTCGAGGCGAGTTTGAATTTTGAGGATTGCAGGGCTTGGAGCGAGGAAGGCCTGGATTGGGATGTGGATGCTGTGGCGGAGGAGAGAGCTGGTGAAAGGTTCGCTGATATAGGGAATGATTGCGTTTGGCGGATTCATGGGGGCATGTAGATACGCTACGCCGGTCTATAAAATAAGGGGTCTAAAGGGCTACATAGGATATAAGGTCACTTGATTTAGTCGCATTAGTGGCGTCTACAGGTTGGGATTGTTGGATCGCATGGCTCTACAGCGGATGAAGTGGGCTTTGGGGGTTGTGCTTCGTCCCTTGAGTTAGGGTGCTCCTAATCAATAGTACCATAGTTCAACAAAGCCTGTAGACCAGTTTCTAATATTTAGTATTCAAAAATTTATTATTTAAATTAATACTTTAATATAAAATAATATATATACTTAAGTAGTTAACTATAAAAGGGCTTCTCTAGTATTTAGTTTAGGGGTAATCGACAGTTTTAAGTTGCTGCCCCAAGTCCAGAGCACACTGAAAGAGAGCACCATTCCATCACGTTCAACAAGAACCATACCACGAAGATATTAAATATCACCAACATAGCAATCATGACTTCTAAGTCATTAGAGAGATTCTCTTTCCAGATTAAATGGAGATAAATATAGTACAAGTAGAACACCATGCCTATCCCCATCTTACCCCCTAACCCACCCTAGTCTAACAAAAGGAAAGATTTTGAATTCGATTCAGAGTCTGATATGAAGAGTGACGAAGGAATGCAGATTTCCGACTCAATGCCCCAGTTACCTATATCGCTCGCTGGAACAACTCACGATTAACGTCCTCGCCAGTTTTTGTACTCCCAAGCATACTCAAGTCATGTTCTTTCCAACACACTCCTACTCCCTACTCCCTACTTCGCAAAGTGTAGATCGTAATTCAGCCACCTCCTCGCATTGACCTGTTCAACAGTCAATCCCGGCTTGCCGTACGTCAAAGGCGCGAAAAATAAGAAACACCAAGCGACAGCAGACAAAATAACACCTGTTGCAATCCAACTCGCCAGTAGGCTTTGCCCTCCTAGCCGCTCTCTAACGGGTCTGTTCCTCTGAGCGGGCTTCTTGGCCTTCTTGCCATCCGTAGTCAAGACGCCTTCATCTATTGAGGCGGGTTCGATGTTGAAAATGAACTCGACTAGCGAGCCTGTGACGAGGGCTGAGGCAAGATGAGCTGGGAGGTAGTGGTGCAGGAAAAGTTGACGGCCCATGATGTAGAAAGGGATGTAATGAGCGGCCCAGGTCAAGAAGAAGAAGCCGGTGGAGTTGTAGAGACGAGAGCGAGTGCCTGTTATGGATTTCCGAGTTAGATATACATAGTCTAGGTCGCTAGTGGTGCGGCACAACAGGGAATAAAAGAGAAGTTAGACTTACGTTCATCTAAAGCATCCATACCCCGACGGAGAGCGAGCTGATCGGCTCCAATGATGCCAGCAAAGACAGCAAGCAAACTACTTGCAATCCACCAGCCTAAGGGGTTACCGAGGAAGTAAATTTGTGAGCGGGTATCATTTTCTGTCCAGAAGCTAACACCGCGGAGAAGGAAAGGCCATGAGATAGGGAAGGATGAGTAAGGGTGGCTGCTTGTCAGGGCGTTGTTGTGGAAGAACATTGCCCGTTGAAGCTCGAAGTATTTCTTCAAGAAAGGCACGCTCTTGATCTTGCGCGGCTCCTTCTTGTTACGTTCGTTGTCCGGCGGCAGAGATGGAATGTCGTCAACATACCAAACGTTGCTTGACTGCTGGACGTTCTTGTTTCCGTTAATTTCGGCCTGTTTGTAAGCCCAGTCGGGAAGAGGAGTGGTATGAGTCCACATGGCAACCTTTGTTGGCACGTGAACGAACTTGAAGTGAGAGGACATTGTCTTGAATTCCTGTCTTGTCTTGCCGTTCTCGATCTTGAGCTCGAACAAGGTATCATTATACCGACCGGCATTCCCTTCTTCTAAAGCAACTGTAGTAAACTCCTGGTTGGTTGGGAAGTAAGGCGAAGCCACATCATGGGTCATCAAGATTGAGTCAGTAACGATGTGCCTCAGTCTGATGATATCCCCGTTCTTGACGCGTTGGCCCTTCTCACTCGGGAGAGGTTTGGATGGAAGAACCTGCCAGTGATTGTTGGTATCGTTGTGTGGGTATCCGGTGACCTGTTGGCCTTGACTGGAAATTCGCCCGTCATCGTACCGCAGAGGATATCGGTCAGCGTGACTGTGGAGATAGACTTTGGTCTCCTTGTGACGAAGAGTAATAGTGTCAAAATACTCAATGCCGACGGATTGTAAGGTCATGATATTATCGCTCAAGGTCTCCTGGAATTCTGGGCTCATGAAATCATCTCCAGGACCTGACCTGTTGAGAATGGTGAAATGGACTTGGAACCAGAAAAGGTAGAGAATGAATGGAATGACGACTAAGCCAGCTGCACGTGCAGCAAAATGCTTCGTAAATTCTGGCAGTGACAAGGCTCCCTGGCGGCGGTTGATATCCATCAAGTCCCACAGGTCAATCAAAACCGGGACTCCAATAGAGAAGAAGGTGAAAACACCAACATACTTTGTCGAAATGACGCAGCTGAGGCAGACGCCAGTCAACAGAAGCCACTTCCACCACTTCCTGCCGAAAGGTACGTGTCTCAGCTTGTAAAATCGAATATAGCAAAGTACGGCCAGCGCCATGAAGAAGACCAAAGTTGCATCGAGTAGGATTAAGCGGGTCTGGCCAATGTGTGCGTTATCGAAGAGGAGTAGACCTGCTGCTGTTACGCAAGCTGGCAATGAGTATCCAGACTCCCACATTATCAAGAAAACCGTCGGAACTGTAAGAGCGCCCATTGTAGCTGGCATTGCCCGGTAGGCAACATAAGGAACTTTGTTCGTGATGTAAGAATCGCCGATGTTGTCAAACATGAATTCTCCCCTGTATCCGACTAGCCACCCAGCGAGCGCAAATAGAAGCTTTCCGAAAGGAGGATGGACGTCGAAGAAGTAGGTCCGTTGGAGGTAATATGAAGCGAACTGTTATACATGTTCGTTAGCCAGGCTTTCAATCCGTTATGAAGTCTGATTAATAGCGGTCATGATTGATTAGGAAGAAATACATATCCGTACCTTTCCAAAATGTACCTCGTCAAAAACGACCTGACTGGGATGACTTATGGCATAGAATCTTGTGATGAAAGCCAGGACAGTGAAGATGGCAATTGCGATCTTGTAGTCCCATTCCGAGCCTTGTGATGGCCTCAATTCCTTCTTTGCTTTTGCAATGACATCGAGATCTTTATCGCCATTTGCTTCTGGATTTGGGGTTGTTGGACGCTTCTTGTCTTTTGGGCCACGGTGCCGCACGCCGGCAGGGGAGGACATGGTGCTCAGAGCTCGTGGACGCTGGCTGGAGAGCAATGGATGTTAGTTTGGAGATGATAAATTTCCGGTAGGAACTTCAGCAACACGACATACCAGGCTAGAAGCAAAGAGCAGGATCGAAAGCGGGTAAAGGAGTGTGAGGGTTATTGCTGGTGGTAGAATGGATAGGTGGTCAGTTCCCAATCGTTGCTTGACGCGCTGCTCCTTGGGCTTTCGGCGCGGATTTACGATTGACAGCGCCCCCGCCGTAGCCACATTCCCCTTATTCAATATCCATCACCCTGGAATTTCCATGGCCAAGACTGGCATGGGTATCGTCCACAAGGCTTATTTGTGAACTCCAATCTATGATATATTGACACGGCGACAGTTGACAAAAGCCTCACAGTCTATTATTCCGTACATGGATTCATATCTCCACGCGCAAAAAAAATTAAGGTGGCCTCCATGACTCAACCAAAACATTCCATCAGCTCCTGATAAAACGCCACAGAAAGGCGCCTTTTAGGCTTGTTATCACTCCTTTTTCACCTGCTGCTGTTGGGCTTTCCGTTTTTGCGGGATCTTGTATGACGTCTCCCAGCCATACAGAGCTCCGGCCCCGAATACCATTGCCGCACCCACTTTCATAAGACCGCTCATTTCATTTCCAAACAGCCAGACACTAAGCAGAAAGCTGACGAGCTTTCGGACGTTGAGGACGATTGTGACTGTAACGGCCGAGGTATTCGCGCTGAGGATGTTCACGCCGGTGATGCAGAGTAATTGCGTCACTGCGTTTGCTGTGAGGTATACGACATACTCAGATGTCGAAGCGAGCGCTTTATTCATAGCCGGAGGTAAAACAGCGGACACGTTTGGGGGCAACACGAATGGATGGGAACCTTGGAGCCGAAGAAACTGGGAGTACAGGACAGGAGTGAACCCCGAGAACATAGGTAAACTCAATAGGTGGGAGTAGAAGAGATTCGCCTTCCAGTGATTGCCGTGCTGAATGTAGATGTCTTCCACATACGCGCCCATATAAGCTGAGAGTAGTTGCGCAACCAGAAGAACCAGTAGCCCGACCTCGAAGGAGCCGCTTGTGAGGTCAACACTGGAACTATCCGTGAATTTACCCTGACGATGGTAACGTGATAAGCTGTTGTTCATAGAATTTGAAAGGGGTGAAGTGAGGACAAACAGGGATCTCAATATGGAGTTGATTCGACTTGCAAGAGAGCACAGAAAAAGAGGGTCAAGATTGAAGCGAGGAAGTATTCGGCGTGCGTGTCTTACCTTTGATTGCGCATCTGCCCAAGCGGACACCATGACCCCAAGTGTAAGTACAGCCACCGAGACGATTTGTACGGGAGTGTATTTCTTTCCTCGCATCCATCCAGCACCCATGGTCGTTACGCTGCCAAAGCTTCGCAAGATGATATGAACGGGAACGGAGATATTGAAAGCGAAAGCCCAATTGTTCATCATGTTGACTACAAAGAAGAGAGTTGCACTAACAGCCCATTTACGAAATGGGACTGGCGAGCTTTTCAAGAAGTAGCGGCCATTAGGGTCGAACTGATAATGTAAAGTAGACAGGCAGGTGAAGACGAATTGAAAGAGTGTTATAAGAAGACCGCTATCAGGCTCGTGTCTAACAAGAGTCAGCACTTGACCAAGGCAAGCAAAGAAGTCAGGTCGTACTTTACAATGGCTTCGAGGCAGTATACCTAAAAGACATCAGCGTTATAGACAACATGGCTTTGTTGAGCAGCGATGTGCTTACATTCGAGCAACATCCTCCAAATATCAAGGCAAAGCTCCCTGCAAGAGGAGCAATAGCGGCCATGGTTGATGATAGTTACAGAAAAGGATCGATAAAGCCTAATAGGGAAAGCAAATTGGGATCTATTTTTTTATATAATCGGAGTCCTGCTTAGGGCAACAGCTATTAGCTCTGAATCTCTGGATAGACCTCTGTCACTTTGATTCATCGACAACAGCTGAGCAGATGACAAGAGATCAGATGTAGCGCATAGTGCACTTAAATACGAAGAACACAGGGAGGCTCTTGGATATGAGCAGGAAAGCCATTGCGATGGCCAAACAAAAGGAGAAGCATGCTAGCGGAGGTGTCTTCGACGTCTCGAACTTAGCTTGGCCAACGATCCTAACCAACATAAACATGCTACAGTTGCAATTGCAGCTTTGGTCTTAGAGAACAGATTTGATCGTACGGCGCGAAGCCCAGAATGTCTTCGGAAACAGAAAGAGAAGCAATTGGGGGAGGTCGGGGAAGAGCGTGCGTGAAACATTGGGGATATGTAATACCAATGGCATAATGAAAACACGAGAAGCTTACTCAGAAACGCCAGAAAAATGCAAGGAATGCAGTCCTATTTCATGATCTACAACGAGAGAAAAACGTCGTCGAGCCAAGTAGTGTGATGCAGAAAGGTTGACGTGGAGTTCTTTGAGCAAAGCGCTAGCGCCTCGTTCAGAATAATTTATGGTAGGGCTATTAGTGACGTGACCAACATAGGAACAGGCAAAGTGCCGCAAACATCGGCAATTCAAGCAGCCAGGGGTATTGGGGGATAGATGATATTTCGCACGTACTGGAAGCTGCTGAAGAGCCTCTTTTCTTGCATTCTATATAGCTGCTATTCACAAGTCCAGCCATCCAGTGCACCGATGTCATTATCACATTATCTGGGCAACACTGTTTTCGTCAGACGGACCTCCACCCACTCTGTCATGCAACTATGCATCGCTTCCGGCGCGAACCGCCATAACAGTCTCTGCGCATGCTCCCCATGGGATTCCCTCTACCTAACCCTACCGAGCGCCCTGAGCGGACCACCAAAAAGCAAGCAAAATGGAGTGTTTCAGAGGAAGAGGAGCGTTTCAACAAAGAAGAAAAGTATGGAATGACTCTAAGATTGCGAATGCCCTTAAAAGATGTGATCGCGCCAAGATCACTGCTCCTTCTACAATGCAGAGAAGACGAAGAGCTAGATTTGGTTAGTATATTTCGCGTGGGGATATCAGTAGTTTACTTACATTATTGGTTGCTGCAATTGCAATACTGTCTTCGAATGGATGCCAACTCATGTGCAAAATCTTCTTGTTGAAATCAATCTGATCCGCATCTGTCTCCTTTCTCATCCGCTGCCCCTGGCCAACAGCACCTGCCGCAGGGCTGTTCGCTCTTGACCCACCTTTCTTGCCAGCCCCTGTTGTAGGGCTTGTTGAAGAGTTCATAGGCGTGGGTATCCCGACCTTCTTCGCCTTGAATGCCGACTTGTCCGCCTGTAACACAACCTCGGTATCCTTCTCCGGGTCGGATGGATAAATCATAAAGTTGTTGTTGTAGCTTCCCGTCATGACATTCTTAGCATCGCCCGAGAAGACCACCTCAAACTTATCAAATATACTATCGTTCTCGTAAGTGTCGCAGAGGCGGGGACGTAAGTGTTCGTGGATAGGAATGGTTTTAATAGGCGTCCGCTCCATGTTCACGTCCCAAATTTTCACGGTAAGATAGTCTCGCGATAGTATATATCGACCGTCATGTGAGAAGCGGACGTCTGATATAGAGGAGATGATCTCGGAGAAGAAGGATCGTGACGACGGGTCTTCCTCTTGCTCGAACTCTGCGAATAGTAATTAGCATAACGTTCCAGCGTATTCTTGTGCTAAAGAGAGATCCAGTGTAGAGAAACGTACGCTTTGCGTGTTGGTCACAAAGTGCGCTCTCCCTCATGTCTGCCAGTTTAATTGTGCCTTTCGAGCTGGCGTACATGAACCAATTGCAGCTCTGTGGATGGAACTCAGCGGCTGTAATGACCTCCGTGAGCTCCTCCATGTTGGCTGGTTTGATATCAACAATGTTGAAGCTCTGATCCTGAATATTTAGATTCCAGAGATTGATTCGGAGATCGTCGCTACTAATGAATGTTTCGCCATCGCTGTTGACTGATATGCTGTTGATGTGATAAGCATGTGCGTTTGCATAGGTCTTTCGAGGAACAGCGGCTACGACAGTGTCATGATGGGTTAATCGGGGTAGCTTGAGATCGCCGGGAGTGCGGAAATGTGCATTAGGGTTTCGGACCGGGCCACCAGCTCCTGCGACACCGCCGCCTGGCGTCAGTTCATGTGATAGATTGTTCTCTGCCACGACTTTTAGTGACTTTTCGAACACCTTCCATAGTTTTATTGTCTTGTCGTTTGTGGACAGAAGATAATGCGAGGCATTCTGTCGTCGGCACCATTTGATCTTGTTTATCTTCTCTTCTATTTCCAGAGATTTGAGATAATCGAATTCCGGCTCATGGGATTGAAATTCGGTGTGAAACTTGTACTCGCATGTTTTTTTCTGATTTCTCGTCAGAACCCTAGGTCTCATACCCACCAAGAAGGCCTCAAGTTGTCATTCAAACATACCGTTTCGTTTCTCTCAAAAAGCACCACTCGTCCTCCTTTATCACCGGTTGCAAGGTAGTTGCCCGTTTGGTCGAATTCGACAGTTGAGATAATGTCCGCTAAAGGCCGACAGTTAGTTCTCATACAGATCCCGGAGATTAGTCGTATTATAAAGGAGAAGTAGTCGTAGAAAAGCTGCTGGCAAAGGACATACCCTCTGTGATATCCTCTACATCTCCTTTGTCACCGAAACATCTGTAGGGACACAAGTTAGCATATAGCCAAATTGCCAAATTGTTTGTGGCGCCCAATCTTCAGCTGATGGGCCAAAAAGGTCCGCTATAAGTGAGGAGGATCTAGAATTCTTGTAAGGCCCTTAGAGCAAGGAAAGAACGCACTGTGTGAACTTCCACGTCGTCGGATTGCCCTCTCCTTCTACCATATTTCTCGATGACAGGCCAGCAGAAGCTTACGCCAAAACCCCAGACAGCGAGGAACAATTCTATAGGAGTAGACGAAAGTAGTTCGTCGGGTGTTGAAGAGCTGAATGCTCGGCTCTGAGCTCGTGAATCCGGGTTGGCGCCGCCGACGTCGAGGCTGGGTGAAAGTGGGCAGGTAGATGACGCTCGCGAGAGCTAGGTAGGTTGCAGATAATGAGAGCTGTTTGGGTGAGTGAAGAGGGAGGTCGCCGGGATCAACTCGGCGGGTGAGCTGGAAGCGGACGTGGAGGGTGAAAGTGAGATAGACGTTTTTGAGTATCAGGACAAAGGTCGATACCTCTGGGAATACCTATGCCCTGGCGGTGGGGTTCATTGCAAACCCGGCGATGGGTCACGTGCGCAGCGCAAACAGCGCAAACAGCAGCGCTCGCTTCCGCACAAACGAAATTCAACCTCAGAAAATCGATCCCCCACAGCTTCGTGATTTCGAGACTCCACCAACTAACCCAACAGCACCTCGGACTTGAGCATCAGCATGTCTCACCGAAAGTTCGAAGCTCCTCGTCACGGCTCATTGGCCTTCTTACCCCGAAAGAGGGCCGCCAGACACCGAGGCAAAGTCAAGAGGTATTGTCGCAAACCTCGAATTTACAAATTCAATAGCTAACAAGAGCCAAATCAGCTTCCCCAAAGATGACCCTAAGAAGCCCGTCCACCTCACTGCCGCCATGGGCTACAAGGCTGGTATGACCACGTAAGTTTCCTCTATCCAACCCTCCAGAGCCGCGACTCCGCGACTAATCATGCCCAGAATCGTTCGAGACCTCGATCGCGCTGGAGCGAAGCTTCATAAGAAGGAGATTGTCGAGGCGGTCACTGTCATTGAGACTCCTCCTGTAGGTTTTGATGTGCGCGCAGATTGGGATAGTGGATGCTGACCGAGGTTTCCAGATGATTGCCGTCGGTGTCGTTGGCTACATCGAAACTCCGAGAGGCCTTCGTTCTTTGACAACCGTCTGGGCTGAGCACCTTAGCGACGAGATCAAGCGGAGGTTCTACAAAAACTGGTACAAGAGCAAGAGAAAGGCTTTCGTATGTACTCTTGGCTTGTGCATCATCAATTAGCTCTAACCTTCCGCGCGCAGACCAGGTACGCCAAGAAGCACTCCGAGAACAGTGGCCAGTCGATCACCCGTGAACTGGAGAGAATCAAGAAGTACTGCACTGTCGTCCGTATCCTCGCCCACACTCAAATCAGCAAGACTCCTCTTAAACAGAAGAAGGCGCACTTGATGGAGATGCAGGTCAACGGTGGAAATGTTGCGGATAAGGTATCTTTCGCTCATGGACTCTTCGAGAAGCCGATTGAGATCAGCTCCATCTTCGAGCCCGACGAGATGATCGACGTTATTGCTGTCACCAAGGGTCACGGTTTCAACGGTGTGACTGCTCGTTGGGGTACCAAAAAGCTCCCTCGTAAGACGCACAAGGGTCTACGTAAGGTTGCTTGTATTGGTGCATGGCATCCTTCCCACGTCCAGTGGACCGTTGCCCGTGCCGGTCAGATGGGGTACCACCACCGTACCTCCGTCAACCACAAGATCTACCGCATTGGTAAGGGTGATGATGAAGGAAACGCGGCAACCGAATTCGACGTCTCCAAGAAGCGGATCACTCCGTAAGTCGAATCCTTCAAAGTGCACATGATCGATGACTAATATACCATAGCATGGGTGGTTTTGTGCGATACGGTGAGGTCAAGAACGACTTTGTTCTCATCAAGGGCTCTTGCCCCGGCGTGAAGAAGCGAGTCATGACCCTCCGCAAGTCAATGTTCGTGCACACAAGCAGGAGATCAAACGAGAAGGTTGAGTTGAAATGGATCGACACATCGTCCAAGTTCGGCCACGGTGCCTACCAAACACCAGCCGAGAAGAGGCAGTACTTGGGTACGCTCAAGAAGGACTTGGCTGCCGCATAAGGTGGTCTTTGTTGTTCGGTGCATACTTTTCTTCATGGGCTCATGTTAGGCGAACGGTCTGGACATCTTGTTGCTACAGATGATGAGCGACTTCAGATAGGAGAAAAATACTACGAATGATTCCCAAGCTTTGCCACATTATGTAATACATGAATGAAGCGTTAGTACAACTAACATTTCGAGAACGTTGTTCTTGGGACCCAATTGTTTACTTCCAACCTTATGCGGAAAATTTAGGGGAATTGTTTCTCAATGTCTGGTTGACCAAGGACGACAGAGCGTATTCATTCTGGTAGTTGATTAAACGTAGATCCCCGAACATATGATCTGGAACTTGGACTGACATAAAAGAAAAGGCTCAACAATGTCTATGACGGTGAGATTTTGCGACAGCGAGAGCTCGAATCGTCATTTGCCTCTTCACATAACAGCCTCCGAAACCATTACCTTCGTGCCTGAGAATCTCTTACGAATACGAATCTTGATGAGCCGCCTTAAGGGTCACCATAACTCCAACAGCTTCTAGACATCAGAATCTAGCGGTATAAAAAAAAAGTCGTAAACTTACCTCATATACCGGTTACATATTTCGGTATTATGTGAACATTGAAGGGCGTGAAGGGTTAGTGAAGTGGAAGGCAAGCTCTCGGCAGTCCTATAGATTCCGTCCCGAGGCACTTGGCTAACCAATCAGATACACAGATTGCTAAGTCATCCAACCGTCTCGATGATCTTTTGACTGGCACGACTGCTAACACCACGACCTCTCCTCTCCTAGATCACCCCAATCAATCCAGCAATGAGTTGTCTTAGGATGCAGCGCTTTCAGCTGCCAAGGCAGGTAAGCTTGATCTCTCTATGACCCTTCTTCTTGTGCTACGCCGCTCGAACTGCTCCGCATTGGGCATCTGGGCGCACCCCGCGAATAAGGCCAAATAGACCCAATTGATGCTCTATTGCGAGTGCAGCTCGCGGGCTTTCCGTCAATTATTATGTCCTATATGTTCTTTAGACCTGGAGCTCGTCGATCACTCGCTAACAGAAATGCCTCAACCATAGCTCTCCAGAACCCTTCGACCGCAGTCACGAGCATTCTCATCAACAAGACCCGCCGCCCGCATCTTCGCCACCGAACATCTAAGAGCAAAGGAAGCATCAGGATTCATCAGTCAAAAATACCCTGTGATAGACCATGAATACGATGCCGTGGTCGTCGGTGCTGGTGGTTCCGGTCTGCGTGCCGCATTCGGTCTCGCTGAAGCTGGTTTCAACACTGCTTGTATATCTAAGCTTTTCCCGACAAGATCTCACACCGTAGCAGCACAGGGTGGTATCAATGCTGCTTTGGGAAAGTAAGTTTCACGGTTCATTAACCCTTAGATAATTGATCCGTAAACTGACGTACCTACCTTTCAGCATGCACGAGGATGACTGGAGGTGGCATATGTATGACACTGTCAAAGGATCAGACTGGCTAGGTGATCAGGACGCTATTCATTACATGACGAGAGAAGCTCCTCAGAGTGTCATTGAGCTCGAGAATTATGGCTGCCCGTTCTCAAGAACTGACGATGGCAAAATGTAGGGCATAAAGGAAATAATCGAAACATGCAGGGGCTCACTAACATTGTTTCAGTTACCAGCGAGCTTTTGGTGGCCAGTCGCAGAAGTTCGGCAAAGGTGGTCAAGCATATCGATGTTGCGCCGCCGCAGACAGAACTGGTCACGCCCTTCTCCACACCCTTTATGGGCAATCATTGCGGCACAACACAAAGTACTTCATTGAGTTTTTCGCTACCGATCTTATTATGGAAGATGGTGTTTGCAAGGGTGTTGTTGCTTACAACCAGGAAGATGGTACTATCCATAGGTTTATGTCTAAGAACACCGTTTTAGCAACAGGCGGTTATGGACGAGCATACTTCAGCTGTACATCTGCTCACACATGTACTGGCGATGGCATGGCTATGGTCGCTCGCGCTGGTCTTCCCAATCAAGATCTGGAGTTCGTCCAGTTCCACCCTACTGGGATTTATGGTGCTGGATGTTTGATCACTGAAGGTTCTCGTGGTGAAGGTGGGTACCTACTCAACTCCGAGGGCGAACGATTCATGGAACGATACGCCCCAACTGCCAAAGATCTTGCCTCTCGAGATGTCGTCTCCCGATCTATGACCTTGGAAATCCGTGAAGGCCGTGGTGTTGGCCCAGAGAAAGACCACATCTTCCTACAACTCAGCCATCTTCCGCCCGAAGTCCTCCACGAGCGTCTCCCAGGTATCTCCGAAACAGCGGCCATTTTCACCGGCGTTGATGTCACCAAGCAACCCATCCCCGTGCTTCCAACTGTTCATTACAACATGGGTGGAATTCCAACCAAATACACTGGCGAAGTTCTTACGGTCGACGCAGAAGGCAAAGATAAGGTCGTCCCCGGTCTCTTTGCATGCGGTGAAGCAGCATGTGTCTCCGTACACGGTGCAAATCGTCTAGGAGCCAATTCCCTCCTTGACTTGATCGTCTTTGGCCGTGCCGTCTCTCACACCATCCGGGATAACTTCACACCTGGAGAGAAGCACGACCCCATTTCCGCCGACGCTGGCGCAGACTCCATCTCCGTCATCGACCAAGTTCGCACATCCGAAGGCCCCAAGAGCACCGCTGATATCCGTCTCGCAATGCAAAAAGTTATGCAAGCCGATGTCTCCGTTTTCCGTACGCAGGAATCCCTCGACGAAGGTGTGCGCAAGATCCACGACGTCGACGCCACTTTTGGCGACGTAGGCATCAAAGACCGAAGTATGATCTGGAATTCTGACCTAGTTGAAACACTCGAGCTGAGGAATCTCCTCACATGTGCTGTGCAGACGGCTGAGTCGGCTGCGAATAGGAAGGAATCCAGAGGTGCGCATGCTAGAGAGGACTTTCCGGACCGTGACGATGAGAATTGGATGAAGCACACACTAAGTTGGCAAAAGAAACCGCATAGCAAGGTCGAATTGGGATATAGATCTGTTGTATCACACACGCTGGACGAGTCGGAGTGCAAGGCTGTGCCACCTTTTAAGAGGACATATTAGTGCAATGTAAGCTTTTTTGTATGTATAAAGTAAGGGGGCACTATGAAGGAGGAGTGTTGGTCAAAGTACTCTTTTTTGTGCTGTAGTAGAAGTTGCGTAGTGCAAATGCGAAAAATGCATAGTTCTCTTTTCCTTATTGTGATATGCGCGCAGTGTTCAACTGGTGATGCCCTACTTAGAGGTGGTTGTTTGGGCTTCGGATCGTGAGCCCAAGTGCTGAGGGATCTATTTACCAAGCTCACTCGAACTAATTTCTATCTCTCTGGAATATTTTATATTTTACTATATCTAAATTATTAATATAAAATTTAAGAAAACTAGAATTTAGATATAATATACTAACCTAAGAGGGCTTGCAGTGCTTTCGTGAACAGATCAAATGTTATTCGAGCTCGAGATAACAAGCTGAAAGGATTTGCAATTTGTATCAGAAGCTCAAATTAGTATTTAAAGAGCTTACTAATAAAAATGATCTGGGAATTTAAGACGTTTTAGATAGTTAGAATGCACCAAACATGCTCTTATGCATTTCACAAAGTCTGATATTCGTACAGAAGAAGTGCCAAAAAAGCGTACTAATTAGTAGCCTACGCCGAGTAATGCAGTTCTCATCCCTTCCCAGCTTCCTCCAGACCAGCTGTCGACTTCCCCTAATTGTATTGCATATACGTCGCCGTAGAGTTGAACTTGAGATTCCCCTTGATAACCTTGTCCACAGCAGCCAAAAAGTCCTTCTCCGTCGCCACCTTCCTCCTCGCCCGAATAGCAAACATACCCGCCTCAGTAGCCACGCTCCTAAGCTCAGCACCGGTGCTATTTGGACAGAGACGCGAGATAAGTTCCCAACGGATATCTCTCTCTACACTCATGCTCTTAGCATGAATTCGAAGAATATTAGCTCTGCCCTCCATATCAGGAAGAGAGAATTCGATTTTTCGATCGATACGGCCAGGACGCATGAGCGCGGGGTCGAGAGTAGAGGGGCGATTGGTAGCGAACATGACTTTGATGTTACCACGGGAATCGAAACCGTCGAGTTGCGTGATCAGTTCAAGCATAGTTCGCTGCACTTCGTTGTCGCCTCCAGCTCCATCATCGAAACGCGCGCCACCAATAGCGTCAATTTCGTCGAAGAAAATGATACATGCTTTCTTCGTTCGTGCCATCTCGAATAGTTCTCGTACCATTCTAGCGCCTTCGCCGACGTATTTCTGGACGAGTTCGGACCCGATGACTCGAATAAAGGTTGCATCTGTTCTGTTGGCAACCGCTCGAGCGCAGAGCGTCTTGCCGGTTCCAGGGGGTCCGTAGAGAAGAGCGCCTTTTGGTGGGTCGATACCTAGGTTGACGAAACGTTCGGGAGAGAGGAGAGGCATTTCGACGACTTCGCGGAGTTTCTCAATCTGCTCCTTACAGCCGCCAACGTCGCCGTATGTTACGTCAGGTTTATCTTCTACGGTCATCATAGTGACTGAAGGGTCGATCTTGGGAGGCAGAGGGAGGAGGATTTGGTATTTGTTTCGGTCAACTCCTACCCGCATCCCCTCCTCGATATCCGTCGGAGATACTCGCTCACCCAGGTTGACGACGAATTTGGCGATTTGCTTGACGTTGATGACATATTTGCTCTTCTCCGGATCCTTCTCGTCTTGAATGATCTTTGTACATCGGGCTACCTGTAGTGGTTGCTCTTCTTGCATTCTTTGTCGGTCGGCGGCGATGTCCCATAAATGTGGTGGTGCTAGGCCAGTGTCTGATTCCTGTGGTATTTGTTAGGGGTCACTCATGGGGTGTTACTAGGTGTCGGGATTAGGTACCTTCACGCCTATCATTCGTTAGCTGAAGCAAGGTAAAAAGGGCATTATCGAAACTTACCAATCTTCTCATTTATTGTTTGCTGCTTGTCCTTGATCTCCTTCTCGAGCTTCTTCAGCTCCGCCGCGTACGGTGCTGCTCCGTATGTCTTCAGCACCTGGATGTCCCTATTCACCTATTAACCATGTCTCCAATATATAGCCATCGGAGACTCACTCATCTGTCAGCGGCGTTATCTTCTTCTCTTCTATTTCATCGTCGGCGAAGTTCTTCTGGTACTTCTCCCAGCTCGAGCCAGTGGCACTGGGCATGTTGACTACTGTGAGCGGGTATCGAGAAGACGGGCTGGCGTGACAACGAGGAAGAATGTATTCGAAATCGGAGAACTCCTATGAAGAAATGAGGGTACTAGGAGTTGGTGATGTATCAAAGGAGAGCTGATGCGGGCGTTGATGGAGGAGTGGGTGATGCTGGTCTGTAATCACTATCTGGAGCTTGCCTTGAGGCTCTGCGGAGGATCGGCGTCAAATGTTCCGACGCGCGACTTCGAATTTCATCGCGTCGCATAGAAATCTGAAGGCAGCGAGCGGGGACATTCACCACAACAACATTCCCATTCTAGCTCCATTTTGCTTCTTCTTGACACAATGGCAGCTCAAACTGGAAGTAATACTGGCGGAAATGCTGCATTCAGGGTAATACGGCGCAGTTCGAAGCTATGAAAACAGAAGGCTAACGAGCATCTAGGATAAAGAAAAGCCCAGGGCTGTGCGGCAAGCGAATATTGTGGCAGCAAGAGGTATAGGACTCTAACTAACAAATGAAAAGATTCGTTGCTAATCGAGTATTGTATAGCTGTTGCCGATGCTATTCGAACAGTGAGCTCTGTTGAAAAATTTAAGAAGATCGTGAGATACTGATACCAAACCAGTCTCTTGGGCCTAAAGGAATGGATAAGATGGTATGAACTCCCATAGATGCGTATGCTAGAAGGCATTGACAGTTTACTTCAGATCCAAACCGGCAAAGGCGAAACCCTCATCGTAAGATTTCAGGACTTTCGATATCAAACCCTCTCAAAAACTTACTATCTCCTAGACAAATGACGGCGCCACCATGCTTAACCAGATGAGCGTCATGCATCCCTCCGCGAAAATGCTTGTGGATCTTGCACATGCCCAGGATATCGAAGCAGGTGACGGAACAACTTCAGTGGTGGTGATTGCTGGAAGCCTTCTAGGAGCAGCGGAGCGATTACTGGCAAAGGGTATCCACCCAACCGTCATTTCGGAGTCATTTCAGCGAGCAGCGGCCGCAGCGATTGAAATCCTTACGGACATGTCCATACCCATATCACTCTCAGATCGACCTACCCTACTCAAAGCCGCCACAACCGCATTATCATCTAAAATCGTTGCTGAGGAGCCTCAACTACGCAACATGGCAGTTGACTCCGTTTTGAAGGTCATCGATCCGAAGACAGCGGACAACGTAGATCTGAAGAATATTCGAATCTTGAAAAAGTCCGGTGGAACGATTGAAGATAGCGAGATGGTGGATGGACTAGTACTTAACCAAGCAGTGGTGAAGAGTGCCGGCGGACCAACCGTAAAGGAGAAAGCTAGGATTGGCTTAATACAATTTCAGCTCAGTCCACCTAAACCAGACATGGAGAACCAGATCGTCGTAAATGACTACCGGCAAATGGACAAGATCCTGAAGGAAGAGCGGACGTACTTGCTCAACATGGTTAAGAAGATCCAGAAAGCAAAGTGCAATGTTCTTTTCATTCAGAAGTCAATTCTTCGAGACGCAGTAAACGATCTGAGTTTACACTTCCTCTCAAAATTGAAGATCCTCGTCGTGAAAGATATCGAGCGAGATGAGATTGAATTCATCTGCAAGGTAAGGTTTTGTACCTCATCTTGATGTGCACTTTCGCTAACGGAATCAGAGCACGGGCTGCAAACCAATTGCCGATATCGATTCCTTTACAGAAGATAAACTCGGCTCTGCAGATCTCATCGAAGAAGTGCAGAGCTCAGGCGCTCGCATCGTCAAGGTAACAGGAGTAAAAGCTTCTGCCAAAACCGTATCGATTGTCTGCCGAGGCGCCAACTCCCTTATCCTGGATGAAACCGAGAGGTCGCTCCATGATGCCCACTGTGCCATCCGCTCTCTCGTGAAGAAGAAAGCTCTCCTCGCCGGCGGTGGCGCCCCTGAAATCGAAATCGCGCACTCTCTATCCCAACAGGCGCGCGAACTTACTGGCACGGAGGCGATCTGCTGGAAGGCGTTTGCAGATGCTATGGAAGTCATTCCAACCACGCTTGCGGAGAACGCAGGTCTAAATAGCATCAAGGTTGTCACAGACCTCAGACATAGACACGCGCAGGGTCAGAGGAATGCAGGCGTTAGCATCAAGACTGGAGGTGTGAAGAATGACATTGCAGAGGAGAATGTTCTGCAGCCGCTACTCGTAAGTACGAGCGCAATTGAGCTGGCGGCGGAGACAGTCAAGATGATTTTGAGAATTGATGATATTGCTCTGTCAAGATAAAGCATTAGGAGTAGGAACAGGGGATTCTGTATGTTTAAGTAGGTAGAATACCACGTCCATAATGATAAGAGTACTACAGGTTTGGATGAGGTGGATGTGATATTGAGAGTTACGAGCTTGAACTCGGTACCCCTGCTGGAAGTGACCTTGTCTCTGGGAGGAGATGAGCGGGAAGCTTTAAGTATGATACCTACTTTCCTATACTACAACTGAAATTAAATTTTATTTATTTAATTTTTCTCTTTTTCTTTTAAGGCCTTAAAAGGGATATAAGTATCTAGACTCACCAGAAAAGGTTTCTTGGTTCTATGGGACATGGCCGAACATGTTCACACCTCCGCATCCACACCTACGAAGTTATCCCTCTTGCTCACCGCTATTCTTGGTTACGACGCCTAATCCACGGGGACTTCACAACAAGCCTTAAAGATGCAAAGAGGTCTCTCCCCCCAGTACTTGATGGATTAATTTCCTACACAACTCGCCTCCGTCCGGATGTCTTGGGACATGTCCTTCCACGACTAAAAAAGGGAAAGAAGCATTATGCGTTATAGCCAGTGGGCAATCAAATAACCCGATGCTCAGACATCATGCCTCGTCTCTGCTTCTTGTGTAGAAACAGATGAATGATGCGATATGGCCGGAGGGCTCTTGGGGTTTTGTGAAAATAGAGTTGGGAGTACTGAAACTTTCGCTGCCGCATTCCGATGGTCGGTAGTTAGTGAGTGCATTGTTTATAAAAGGAATGAGAATGGGAAGAGGTTCAAGAAAATACTCGACGTATTGAGATGTATCGTTGACGAGCACGGTGATGAAGATAAGGCGGCTTTGCTGACGAGCATCATCCCCGGAAAACAGACCTAATGCGCGGACGAATTTCTGAGGCCATGCTTCATGTTTGAAAATATCTTATCTCTTCAAAATCAACTAGTCGCTCAGAATACGATACGAGAAGTAGCGTCCTTGCAGAGTATTAGAGATATGAAGATTGAACCTCCTGACATTATATTGCTCGGAGACTTTCTTAACGGGCTCCCCGGAAGCGCTGACGGGTGTCGGTCGTGGTCAGTGTAGCGTAATGTCACGACCTAAAGAAGAGACTTCCAAGGATACATAGCACTCGTAATGAGGAAAGAATAATTAATTAAAACCTGTGAATTCTAGAGATAATCTTGCTAAGCAGCGGCGAATAGTTATTGATGACATTAAGAATGTTGCACTCGCCCAAGGCTAGCTTTTGGAGATGAAAAAATACGGGTATATTCAAAACACTTCCTAAAGATACACATGCGCCAAACTAATATCCGGCAAGAGCGTCCGGTAAATGTCATCTGGAAGATGTGACTAGATATCTTTCATCTCGATAAACTCTTCATATCTCCCCAGATAATCTCATTCTTGTATTTGTTCATCAATTGTCCGGTCGGGTCGTCCCCTTGGACATGTGCCCACGCTCCTGCGAAATGTACGACGAATGTGCCAGGTACCCAAACCTGTTTTCCTTCATCGTAGCACTTTATCTCCTCCGGGAAAGCGTTGATCTGCCATTGAGGGATGCGATGGGCGTGTTTTACAAACGGATCATCCGTCTTGAGAAAGTCTCGCATAGACTCCTGGTCGTTCCCGGCGTGTTCGCCATTTTCGCTCTGTTTCTCAGCAGCGTCGTGCAGTTCGCGTACGCGATTGAGGAATCCGATTGAGCGAGGGGTAGACCGGACGATGAATGAACCATCATTGAGGCCATTGCTACACAAACAGAATCAGCATCCGAATGTTTGAGCTCATTCCTCGAGGTGAGACAGCATAGAGAGTACCTACCAATCGTCGGTGATTAGGAAGTCGACCATATCAGGGTTGGTTACATTCCCCAAATTCTGATTAATTATGTCTTCCACTTTTATATCGGTATTCGTTATAAGGGTATCGAAGTCCATCCACCATATCCAGTCGTACTTTCCAGCATTGATAAGTCGCTCAACCATATCGAACTTGAGCCATGTTGTCCCGCGTTCTGCATGGGATTCGTAGTCGACGATTAAATCATAGCCGTGTCGTCTTACATAGTCTAGTTGACATAAATTAGCCCTTGAATGTTTTGGGTTGCAGCAATACCGTACGGTCTTTATTCTTGAGTGAAATATGGATGTAGGACTTCTGATCGGTGATGAAGGTAATAATGGCTATTCGCTTGTGATTTGAATGCTTTGTTCCAGTCGTTGAGGTTGGGTTTAACGAGCTTCCATTGTATGCCTCGTCACTACGCTTCACCTGCACGATTAGGTAGAGAAGAGCCGAGAGCAGTAAGCCCAACATCAGCTTCTGCTTCGGATTGCGCGTCAGCATCCTGACGAGTATGATGCTCTGATGCAAAACGCTCGAAAAACCTAGAAGTGAGAGTTCGGAACATGGCTGGAACGCACAAGATGCCAAGAATAGAAAGGGAGGGTCGGTTTTCGTGGTTCACTATTCTTGCGCGCCGTCAATTGGGATGGCTATCGGAATGGCTAGACTCTAGCTCTGTGGCTTTTGAGGCGAGCTGAAAGCGCAACCATTTTAGCAACAATCGACCCGATTGTGAGAGGTCATCGTTGACAACATCAATGCCAGTTAGAATGGAGAACGGGATGCTACTGTTAGCACACAGTCAATTGCATAGAGGATCAAATGGAAGTGTTGTTGATGGTGAAAGGTCACCTCCATTCTTAAAGGTTGGGGTCGGTTCGGACCGGGACTACCGTGCCGAGTAACGCACGTGCCAGCAGTTTCACTGCGGTTTACGTTGGCCAGCCACACCTTGGTGAACGGGGCTGGGGCAATAATGTTGTGAACTTATATCGCACGAGCGTCGCTTTTGCGGTGCGCTTCCTTACCGACATCACTAAACCAATCGTATCACAATGTCCAACTATCCACGTCGAGGGCCCAAGAAAGGTACCTTTAGCAACGGTACCTGGCTATGTAAGTCACTCCAAGCCTCGTCAGGTTCATTTTGCGCAACTAACATTCTTAGGTGACTGTGACCCTCGTCTTCCGGCAGACCACTATCAAGTGAAGAAGGAGTCCAAAAACAAGGGACGCTGGTGTAAGTTTCTACGGACTCAGTCGCTAGGGTGGATCTGACCATGACACCAGTTTATACCTGTAAAAACAAATTTAACGGTGTTGAACCCTGCAGTTTCTGGTTGTGGGAGTGAGTAAAGCCCGGGCACAAATACCATGTCTCCGTCTTTGTATTTCCGCCATGTATGCTCCCTACCGGAACGCCGCTCCAGTGGCATATCGAATGGAGATAGTACGGGCGGAAGTGCCAAGCGGACTCGGGTAGTACCAATATCCCCTTTTCAAAACGTATGCTAATTGTGCTCCCATCATCAGGGAGGAAGCAAAGGCACGGGAAGGAAATGCAGTCCCCAGCAAATCCAGAACAGAGCCAGGACGAAGTGAAGATGAAGGAGAACCAGCATCGGGAAGGAAGCGTATGCGCCGAGTCGTGGAAGAGGATGATGAAGAGGATTTTGTACGGCCAACAACTGCTGCAGAGCGTACCTTCAAGCAAGAGCTCGACGAAGCCACGTCAGCCGCGGAGACTCCGCGGAAGGTCGCTAGGACAGATGCGAACACCACACCTGGAAATCGTAGGGTGTCCTGGTTGGAAGACAGTACTGCTAACGGCCTCCCTACCCCTCAGACCGAGAGTCGCTTCCCGAAAGATCCATTCTCAACACGCTTTTCTGCTCCGGGAGGATCACTCCTGACGCCTTCTAAGCCCTCCGATGAGGAGATGCTCCGGGGATACAGGTTGCCCTCTCCCAGCACGACACCAACTCCATCTCGATTCAAAGACGTTGCTCTCGGGGATGAGGATGATTCCCTAGTCAAAAAGGTCTTCAATCTGCTCCGCGAAACGGATGCAGATATCACCCATGATGCTAAAGACGGCTTGACGCATCTGCTAAGTAAATATTCGCTACAAGCGCAAGGAATCGCCAAGGGGCGCGAAATATCCCGACTAGCTATCAAAGCAAAGGATGCAAAGATCACCGAACTCCAGCATCGTGTTAATACTTTGGAAGCCGAATTAGAGGCAGAAAGAGCTCTCGTAAAGCATATGCAGTGGGAAGCGGAGACGAGCCAGGAACTGGACACTTGAGAGAGCTGTAGTGCGTATAGGAAAGGATCTTGGATAAGTCTTTCGAGGTTGATGGGGGAACACCACGAAGCGACCTTGTAAGTATTGGCGGCGCTAGCTAGCTATTTGATTTCTCCTTGCTCTCGATACCCGAAATATAGTGCACGCCTTGGTTTCACTTTTCCGCAGCTGCTCCCGATGTTTGTCAAACGAGATTATCTAGCTTGAGATGTGTTACACTCGACTGTTCGGAATCCAGGGCCCCTGTCATTGTTTGCCCAACCCTATGAGTCTCGTGACAACCATTTCCCTGAACCGTCTCGAGGTCCTTCCATGGTCGTCTTCCATCAGGGTTCGTGGAAAAACGGACTTGCATATGGAGTGCGTATTCATGTAGATCCGGATGAAGATAGCAATTCTTGTCCCCGATCACTAATAAGAGACCGTGTATGTAGCACAAGAATGGAGTCATTCAGGACGCTACAGCGGCTGTTTATAGGTGTTCAATCTGCGAAGGCTGTGACGGGAACTGTTAGATTGTGATTAATGACTGCCACGCCGCCTTTCACTCCAGTTCCGAGATGGTGGTTGAGGAAGCGAAAGCTTGGATGGAACAAGCTTTTGGTTGAGCCGTCCATTCCATCACCCTTCGGCCTGTCAATGCCACTTGTCCGACCCCGTCCATCTCCGCACCCTCACCACACCACACCAGAAACATGTCCAAGCCCCGTGCAACATGCATAAGACCTCCTGCTAGTTCTCTGCAGCGCCCACGTTGTTCTCTTGTCGCACTTCTCGACGGATGCGCTTTTTGTGCGAGCAAATGCGCATGACGCAATAGCTGCAATGCCTTATCTAGCGGGATTTGCACTGCGCGTTTTGTGCGGCCGCCACCAAGACTATGTAAACGTATATCCCCCAAGGACTATCAGAAGCCACATCCTTCCAACTCGTAACCAGAAACTTCGCAGCCTCGACACGGTAGGCGACATTTGTCACTTGTGGCTTCTCCACAAGGTTCGCTTTCGATTGATCCTGCCTTAAACTCACTTAAATTAACCCATCCCCGTCGTGCCGTCGGCTACTATATCAACGACGTATCACGTTTTCATCTCTGTTTAACCACATTACCTCTTCGCCGGGTTCACCACATACCAAGATTGAACATCTTGCACAACGTCCAGCCGTCTTACCCGGGTAGAAATCAATATGTCACCTAGTACAAGTCCAAAGCGTTTTGCCAGACCGGGTCCCAGTATTCCCGGCATGGTCACTACCACGATTTTTATATCAAATTTGCATTGCCCTTCATGCATCGACAGTATTCGTGAAGCTTTAGGCCTCCTTCGGCCCACTCCAGAGTTCATCTCCCACTCCATCGTCTCGCACTCTGTCGTCATCCGCCATTCCCCTTCTCTTTCAATACAAGATATTTCCGATGCCCTAGAGGTTGCTGGCTTCGAGATCCACAGCATCTTTCAAGACAACGAGCTCACTTCGCCTGGTCCGATTGAAGTACGAGCCCGTGACCAGTATAGTGCTGAGTGGGGGAACAGTCTTGAACAGGCGGTCAGAAGGTGGCTACCATCACGAGGAAAAGTTACAGAAGACTCTGAAATGGCAAAGCGACAGAAGCATGTCGAGAAATGTGAGCACTGTCAAGCAGAAGAGGGAGGCGTCATGATTGAGAGCAAGAGCGAGAATCGCATACTACTGCACGCTACGGAGACGACGTCGCCATCGTCGGAGAAAGACGTCGAAGTCGATACCGAGACTCTCAAACCAGTTTCGCCTGCGGTAGACAATTTCGTCATCGTCGAACAGCCAACAACGCCTGTTCTCTACAAAGCAGTACTGGCTATTTCTGGTATGACATGCAGTTCCTGCGTGGGCAGTATTACACATGCAGTTCAGCAGTTACCGTGGGTTCGCTCCGTCGATGTCAATCTTCTGACGAACAGCGGTACCGTTGTCTTTGATGGCAAACACCGTGTCCAGGACATTGTCAGCACAGTCGAAGACACCGGATTTGACGCCACCGTCGACAGCGTGGTGGAGCTCCAGCATCCAGCGCTCAGAAGTCCACCTATCCACCAACTTGATAGATGGACGGCTACCTACGCCGTTGGAGGCATGACATGTAGTTCATGCGTGGGCAATGTCACCAATGCCCTGGAGGGTTATTCATGGATTGAGAAAGCGGAAGTCAACCTAATCACTAATAGCGCGACAATCGTTTTCCATGGAAAAGAGCATATGCCAACCATCCAGGAGGCTATTGAAGACGCCGGCTATGACGCGACTCTTGACAGCGTCATTTCCGAAGAATCGCAGAAAGAAGAGGTTCTTGAAAGATCTGTCTCGATATTTGTCACGGGCATGTATTGTCCTCATTGCCCATCTAAAGTGACAAATGCTCTTAGCGAGCGGTTTGGAGAGAAGGTTGAGCTGGTTAACCCAAGTTTGTCGGAGAAAATGCCTATTCTGAACATCAAGTATGTGCCGGACCCACCTGGTCTGACGATTCGTCAGATCATACAGACAATATCGAACATCGACTCCGATTTCAAGCCAACAATCTACCATCCTCCAACTATCGAGCAGCGCGCGAGCGAGATGCATGCTCACGAAAGACAGCGCATCTTGTACCGACTGGCCTGGTCTTTTCTTGTCGCAATACCAACTTTTATTATCGGCATTGTTTACATGGACCTGGTGCCGAAAACCGACCCAGTTAGTAAATGGTTTATGACGTTAGCCTGGGTAGGAAATGTCACCAGGGCCGAGTGGAGTTTATTCATTTTGTCGACCTTGGTCTACTTCTACGGTGCTGATGTATTTCACCGGCGAGCTTTGAAGCAACTCTGGTTGTTGTGGAGGCGCGGAAGCCGTACTCCTTACTTCCAACGATTTTTCCGTTTCGGTAGTATGGACACGCTTTTGTTCTTGGGCACTAGTCTCGCATATTGGTCCTCAGTCGCCGAGCTCATAAGAACAGCCCTAAGACAATCTTCGGGCACGAACAACATATACTTTGATACGGTGGTCTTTCTGACCTTTTTCATTCTGATTGGGCGTTTCATAGAGGCCTACAGCAAGGCCAAGACTGGAGATGCCGTTAGCGCCTTGAAGAAATTACGGCCAGCTGAGGCTATCCTTGTGGACCCGAAATCTGGAGATCTCAAAACTGACACGGATCTCTTAGAGATTGGCGACACTGTAAGAATACCAAACGGCGCCTCTCCTCCTTTCGACGGAGTCGTCGTCGACGGCATGGCTGCCTTTGATGAATCGAGTCTAACTGGCGAATCGCGTCCTATCAATAAGGCTTCTGGCGATACTGTCTTTTCTGGTACCGTTAACAAAGGCGGACCAATTAAAATCAAGATCATCTCTGTATCTGGCACTTCGATGCTCGATCAGATCATCAACGTCGTCAGAGAAGGCCAGACTCGCCGTGCGCCAGTCGAGCGAATTGCGGATAAGATTACTCGCGTTTTTGTGCCGACTATCACACTTATCGCTATCGTCGATTGGCTGGTCTGGTTGATCTTATGTTACAGTGGCGTCATTCCCAATGACTGGCGCGACGACGATTCTGAACCCTGGTCTTTGTGGGCCCTTCGATTTGCTATAGCTGTTTTCGTTGTTGCATGCCCATGTGGAATAGGGCTTGCAGCTCCAACGGCCTTATTTGTAGGGGGCGGGATGGCCGCCAAGTATGGCATCTTAGTGAAAGGTGGTGGAGAAGCCTTCGAGGAAGCTAGCAAACTCGACTGCATTGTCTTTGACAAGACAGGGACCTTAACTCAAGGCGGTGATCCGGCAGTGACGGATTTCGACGTTGTGGATGGACAAGATCAAGAGGCAATTCTAAGCCTCGTCAAGACACTTGAAGAGAGCAGCAGTCATCCCATCGCGAGAGCCCTTGTCTCATTCTGTGCAGCCCACACACATAGGCAGCCCGACGTTCTCGATATTGACGAGATCCCAGGTAGGGGCTTAAAAGGTACCTTCAGACTAACTTCTGAGGACACAACACCTCCGATCTCCGCAATTATCGGCAACGAGACCTTTATGTCTGATTACAAAGTCGATATATCCGCGGCTGTGTCATCCACCCTCAACACATGGAAATCTCAAGGCAAATCCGTTGCTTTGATGGCTATCGGTACACCTGCTCGGCGAGGCTCCACTGCGGCTTCATCCGTATACTCTTCGACAGCCTCAACTGACCAACCGATCACGTCAAGTCCACTCTCCTGGACGCTCGCTGCCACCTTCTCTATCTCCGATCCACTTCGGCCGGAAGCAGCAGTGACCATCTCCGAGCTCAAGAAAATGGGCATCGATGTCTGGATGCTCTCCGGTGACAACATCACAACTGCAAAAGCCGTGGGCGCTATGGTTGGGATTCCAGAAACCAACATCATCGCGGGCGTCTTACCTGATCAAAAGGCAGAGAAAATCAGCTACCTGCAACGCGCCCTCTCCAAAAAAGGATGGAACAAGCGTGAGACCGGCAAACGAGCCACGATCGCGATGGTCGGCGACGGCATCAACGATTCTCCCGCCCTATCCGCCGCAGACGTCTCAATCGCCATGGGCGCCGGCTCCGACATCGCCATCTCCTCCGCCTCTTTCATTCTCATCAACTCAGATCTCACCACCATCCTCACGCTCCTCCAACTCAGCAAAGCAGTCTTCCGCCGCGTCATGTTCAACTTCGGTTGGGCTTTGGTTTACAACGTCATTGCTATGCCCATCGCAGCCGGTGCCATCTTTGCCGTCAAAACGGGCAAGTCGCAAGACGGTGGCTATGGACATGCCCGTCTCGATCCGGTCTGGGCTAGTCTGGCGATGGCGTTGAGTAGTATCAGTGTTGTGTGCAGTTCTTTGGCATTGAGGACCAGAGTTCCGGGAATTGGGTTTAGGGTTCGGAAGATCAAGGTTACGCGGGATGAGTGAGGCTGATGGTGATCTGTGTCAATGGATGCAGTTAATCTTGGGTGGTATCGTGATCTTCAGCATCAATGTAGAAAGTAATGGGGACAAATAGGGATTCTTTTAGTAGTTCTGAGGTGCATAATTTCAGTAGATACCCCTTCATTAAATCCACATCTTATACCGAATCAAATCTTGTCCAACCCGGCAACTGTGAACTTTTTACGCCTTTAAAAAGCTTGGTCTTTTTCCATGGTACTCGTCGGAGTAGCTTGAGGATGGGAGCATTCTTCTTATCACCAACCGGATATTAAGCGAGAGGTAGCATACGACCTTTCCAGGCGGTAGCAGCATAAGATTACGCTATGGGACACTCCTAAAAGCCAGTTCGTGGCGCTAAGACGAGTAGGATTAGGCTTTTGGGATACTCTTGGGATCCAGTTCACGAACGGACGGCGAATGGGATTGGCAACTTATTATGAGGCCTTGTATCAAGCCTAGATTATTTTTGTAGTAAGGAGATCGACGCAAGTCCAGCCTTCGAAAATGGTGAATGATCATACTGGTGTATTGCGATGTTTAAATTCTGAAAAGTGTTAAATAGACTTTATATCTCTGTTACCTTGGTTACCGGCGTGATTGATTAGCGGAAGATTGGATGCAGAGTAAGTAAGCTAAACACTGCACCCGACTCGTGCCTCACTACCGTGAGAACTATTTCATATTCTCTAATTTCACCTTAGAAACCAGATAGCTTTGATAGTAGTTAAGAGGATCTTATAAAGGAGTACTATTCTACCTAATATCAGAGTAAGTAAATAAATAAAGGATACGTCCATATTCTCTTACGGACGCGAACTGGATTTATCCCCTTTCCCAAAGCTCAAACGCGCTATGCAGACAATTGAATACCCCCTATCCTCCCCTAAACCCAATATCCTCAATCCTGTTTCTGAAAAGCTCGTAAACCCGCAAACCTCCTTAGCGACCTTTAAAGAAAGTAACATATCCGTTGAAAAAAAAGTGCTTTTGGGGCACTCTTGCATGGGTATGTGGTGGTACAGACTTAACGGAGAGCTAGGATTTGCTAGTTAACAGATAGGGGAACGCCGATTTAACTCTGATTGAGAGCAACACCTAGAACATGTAGCGGACATACAAGCAGACGGAACAAAGAAGCCGAAATCGTGTCGCTGTCGGAGCGAGGAAGTAAGGATAGGCGACAAGTTAAGGGAAGTCTACGAATCATGTACTTTTCCGACTTGATCATTGTACTCCTATGACACATCATGCCCGAGATGAAGAAGGCGTCCCGTCCCGCAGGCTCCGTAGATGACAGATCAGGCATCGCTCATGCGAGTCGGCTGGCGAAGCGCACTGAGCACTGTGGTCCAGCAACAAAAAACAGCATCTTAATGATAGGGCGAGCACTTTTGCATTTTCCGATGACCGTCTGCTTTTGGAAAACCCCATTGCGGCATAATCTAGTGCAGTCATACCTAGATTGTCCTGGCGATGGAGATCCGAACCTAGGGATATGAGATCTTCGAGTATATGGACCATGTTATTCTTGGCGGCGAAATGAAGTGCAGTACTGCCATCGCGATATCGAGCATACAAATTGGCTCCAATTTCCTTCAGTGACCTCAGTGTCGCCGAGATATAATCTTTTGATACGACACTCTGCCTTACGGCTTCGAGAAAACTCATAAGAGGGGTATGGCCATGTCGATCGTAGTTGTTGATGTCAATGTCCAGAAGCCCCGGTGCCAACCACAGAGGGATTTCTTCCCTTCCAGCTTGGGCCACGAGCCTGTGAAACCAAGTTTTACCTTCCTTATCCTCAATGGCTAGCGTAGACACTGCTGATACTGCTTGGGAAATGTCCAAATGTGAGACGTTCAGGCCTCCACGCATGTAGACATAGTTGACGATGAACAAGCCCTGTGAATCTCGATGGTTTGCCATTCGTTGAAGAATCAAATGAAAAATCGGTTTGCTTGAGGAGAATACTCGTAGCCATTCAATACGGAAACTAGCACGGCCACTTAATAGGCTTAGAAAATTTCGTCCCTCGTGATCCCGATGTTCGAAGTCGTATTCCCGCTCGTCAAGTTTGTTGATCATGCATAGGAAATTCAAATCATCTTGTTCCGGTGTGTCAGACCGGAAACCTCGTGGATCCAAGGAAAATAAAAAGGTTTGCCCATTGGAGTCAACAGCATTGACACTGTTCGTGATCTCCAGAAGATGTATGATGACATTGGCAGGTGCTCCTGAACGAGCTGCGAAGAACAGAGCGGAATTGCTCGGAGCATCTTTGTCGTTGACCTCTAATTGCATGAACGCTTTGCTGTCGAACGTAGTTTCAGAGTAGATCCGTGTGTCCATCGGGTCGAGTGATTGTACAGTGCGAGTAGCCTGACACAACTGGCTAATACGACGGTGGATGCAATCAGGATTCGTAGCACAACACTCTTCGATTAAAGTAGCATTTGCCTGCTCTACTTGACGTCTATGCTGGAGCTGAAGCTTTGTGAAATCTAATCCTGCGGCGTATTCGGCTGCGTGATTCATTGCTGGCATTGAACTCGGCTGATTGGCGGTTGATTTACTAGAACTGCTCAGTGTGAACCCATTAAGGAGACTCGATAAATCGGAAATGCAAGATGGAGTGTGTTCGCCTTCATCCAGTAGTCTGCGCATGCCAGTATGGCTCTTCATTGAAAACATCTCATGAATAGAAAAGTTTTGGCATCTTAACAAACTTCCGATAGGGCCATGGGAGACGGAGGGATCCCGAGCCTTGATTGGAAACTCGTCTATTGGATGGTGTACACCATCATTAGAGGGGTCCTCCGTGAATAAATCCCGGTCAAGACACTCATCGAAACTGCCCATTGACTCATTATTTGTCATTACATCTACGTCGTTGAGAAAGCTGACGAAGGACCGCTGTTGTTGAAGTTCTGAATCGTTCGTAGCATAAAGACTATTGGTGGATGTGTTATGCAGTAAGGGCATTTCCATATCCATCCAGTGTCCATCGAGCCCAGTTTCTGAGGGAAGAGAATCAGATAAAACAACCGCCTGGTCAAAAATCAATGCTCCATCAGCCGAGTTCTCAGCAGGAGCATGGAGGATGCCAATGCTATTGGGATCATTGATGAGAGCATCATGAGAGAAACTGATATGAGCAGAACCTTTGTTCTCAGGAGGAAAGTCCACGAGGGCGCCAGGGGTAGGTGGATGGCCAGTGCTGGTAGGATGCTTGTGGCTTTTGAGGGGTTTGAGGAATTCGACTCGTGCCCTCAAAGTCTCTGTGTCTACTACACAGTATCGAGTGTAACTTTCTGAAAGAAGTTCGAGGAGTATCCCCTGCGCGCGTCGAGGCCTGTAACTATTTAGTATAGTACGTGATCCACTTTGAAGCATGATAGCATACTTAGGATTAAACGAGCCATTGCTCAGTACTTTGAGAATTTTGAGAATTTCGTCAAGCGGTAGGCCACACATTCGTAACACCACAAGCTTCTTTTTCCATGACTCTGACCACTGGCTTGGTCTACCTCGTCCCACTCTCGAGGGTGATGCCGCGGAACTGATTTGATTTTGTGGTCCTTTAGCCGTGTTCATGTCTTCTTTTCGGTGATTCAACGACGGTCCAATATCAGATGGCCGAGTGTCTGAAAGTGAATGAAATGGGGGAAGCAGGCTTTCGGTCAAGTTGAATTTCAGAGGCAAACCGAAATACGCTCAGGAGTTTGGAAAATTGACCATGAAGACGTTTAAGCAAGGCGATTTATGCAGCTACCGGCGTATTGGTATGATATCCTTCCGCGCAATAAGTCCGGGAGAATGATTGGTTATCTCTCAGCCCCCGTACCCAGGATGCAGCCCGCACGAGCGTGGACCTCTCAGATATCCACGCTTAAGTGCGCCACAGTCATGAAGCTGACGGGGCGCATGCAGCGAAATAAATGCATCCATGGCTTAGGGAATGAGACATCAGCGCAATAAACTGGAGTCCAAGGGAAGAGACATCCAATGATGAACTTTCACATTCCGACAACTTTACTTCGTCATTTCCTTTTGAATCTGCGTCCAAAACCTTGATTGCAAAACACCTTCACCGGTCCTCGGATTCTATTGGGAAATGCTTTTCGTGGCGAGGCAGAGCCTCAAGGTGACCACCTGGCCCAACATTTCGTGGGTATTGTAGGCGAGGCACAATAGAACAAAACTCGAGGTAAACGCAGCAACTCATCTAGTACCTTCACGAAAAGAAGCCCTGATGCCAAATGCTAAGCATCTTGAGCCCATGCCGAAGTCGAAATCCGATGGATATGGGTTGTTGTGAGGTCGGTATTGAATGTCCAGTAACCGCAGACCCTGATGATGCTGGAAGTCAGGTGTGAGACAAGGCGCAGTGGGACTGTAAGTAGTGTTAGCGTTTCGCCTGATGGATGATAGGGCTCTTGAGGTGTCTGATGAGAGAGTGTCTTAGGCTGCACGAGAATCCTGAGGCACGGAGCACAGGAGGTTGGTCGTGGACGGAGTTAACCCGAAACGGGAAGGCGGACAACTCCATAATTCTCTGTTTAAGTATCCATTAATAGTAGGAAATTAACAAAATATATGCACATTGAACGTCATTTTCTGAACGTGGGAGCTTCTCATTGTACAGATTCTTCTGACCACTATATACTCAGTACAAATACATTATCGTGAATCCCTATGTCGGAGCCAAGACGGAAAAGAGGTTGCCCTGGCCGCGGAAAGATGATTTTTGGTCTGTCGCAGAGCTTCAATGGCCTAGCTTTATGACATTGGACCTTGATATGCGTCATACACGCCTCCTCAGAGCCGACACTTACGGCTCCTCATGATTCTACTCCAAGAAATCCTTTACAGCCACACGCTAAGGCTGCTTCTCAAATTCCTACTCATGTATCCATTTGGTGGAACTGAACATGGGCCATCGTCCCGGAAAGGCAATCTGTGACGAACTATCATTATCCAGCCTTGACCATGTCATACAAAGAGCGTTTCACGATGCAAGGAGTATCGATTGCGCTCAAGATTCCGTCGAATATCGGATGGCTTGCAAGCTCGACCTTCGAACTTCCGAATGAGCTAAGGTATATGCCATGACATAGCGCCGAGCGAGAGGATCCGTGACACTGTTGCGGATATTGATAAGTGAATGATTCATGCTCATATCTGTGACAGAGGATCTGAATGCTCTTACCTTAGGAGGTTGATAAAAAAGACTTTCAAGTCCATGGGACGGTGTAATCTGAAGAAGGAAATATTTGGGCTACATCTCGTTCAGCGGCCACTTCAGAAATTGTGTCTAGGTATTGCCTATGTTGCTTTTGTCCTTGAGGAAGTATGTCGTAATCGGCGCCTGCATCCAGTAAAAGTACCACGCACTTCATTGAACTGGCTGTCAGCTCGGGCTTTTCAGACTTGCGGCGGCTGATGTTTAAGATTTGCCCGGCTGCATCCAATGCGGAATATCCTAAATCGTTTCGGAGGTGGATGTTCGCACCAGCTGATATGAGGATCTCGATGGCCTCTGGAAGACTTTGGTAACCGGCGAAGTGAAGAGCTGTGTTTCCGTCTCGGGATCGGGAATTAATATTGGCCCCGTACTTTAATAAGAGCGTTAACAAATCCCGCATTGATTCTCCTCTCATACACTGATGACCAAAAAGTTGAATAGCCGACATCAGAGGAGTGTTTCCGTCCTTGTCGTAATTCTTGACGTCAAACCCGTGCTCCAGTAGCTCCTCGATATAATTGAATGCTCGAGTCATATTGTCGCGATATTTGGTGAGGTTCTCGTCGCTACCAGCTATTAGAAATTTATGTAATAAGTTTCGACCCTTATAGTCCTCATACTCGGCACTGTGACCGAACCATCTAGTTAGTAGGGGGCCTTTTGGGCGAACCCCAGGATTGGGCAGATCCAGATATAGATAAGTTTCGTCTCCTATTGGGCGAGTCCAATCGAAATCAGGTGAGTCAAGGTCAAATTGCAGTATTTCAAAAAGGTGTGAGCCGACGACGTCGCGACGTTGGTCCATGCGCCATATACGTTTCGGCCAATTCTCATTGGAATTGCAAAGACTGCGAATCCATTCCACGGCGAAATTTGGACGCTGGCATAGATGATGCAGAAATGTCTGGCCCCAATGATCTCGATGTTCGAAGTTAAACCCTCGGGTCTCCAATGCGGACATTAAAGATAGGAAATCTTGGGAGGGTTCCAGATCCCTTGAGTCTAGAACGAACATGAAAGTTCGTCCCACATGGTTCGTTGCGTTAACATCCCTGATGTTCTGAAGGATTCGACATAGGATTCTAAAAGGGGCTCCAAATCGTGCAGCATGGAACAGGAGATTGTTACCGAATTTATCTATCTTGTTCGTCTCCACAGGGCATAGATCGATAGGCACAACATTTCGAGCTATGGCTTTAGTGACTTGACGATGAATACAGTTAGAGGTTTTAGAACAGCAGCTCATTAACACGGCGGCGTTTTCAGCTATGAGCAAACGGGTTTGGTCTGGCAGCGTCAGGATCCGCCTTGGTAATGGAGCGCATTCAGGTGTCATCGTATCTGGTACTGTCGACATCGTACAGATAGAATTTCGATAAGATATTGAAGCAGTGCTCAGTGTGAATCCACTCAGAAGGCTCCAAACTCCAGACAGATAAGATTGCGAGCTGCCAGCCCTCTTTGCTTGGAGTATGCTGGACCTATGAAAGCTGAATTTGGATGACCTTCCTTCGCAACTAGCCTTCCTCTGCTCTTCGATTAGTGTGCTCCTGGTGTCCTGAACATGGTTATCGAGCGGCTCCTGCGATGTCTCAATCATTGGAGCATCAGAAGAACTGTTGAGCGCAATGAGCGGCAGCAGCTCTCTAAGCAAGTTTTCGGTGCTGTTTTTCATGTCAACAGATGAAAGCTGCTGCTCTGCTGACTGTAAGGTGTCGATACCGTCAGTAGTGGACAATGGAGGCGTTTGGGTGGAATTAGATTTTGCCCCTGCATGACGACGATCCGAATTGCTAGCGGACTGAGGTCGAGCTGAAAGCGGTGCGGTGCCTTGAGCCTTTAGATGACGAAGATAGGCGATCCGTCTTTTGATGATTATGGGGTCTGCCATGCAGTACTTGCTGTAACCGTCCGCTAGGAGTTCACGGAGTATCTGTTCCGCACGACGATTCCTTATCCGTTAGTCCTAAGTTCTTCGATGTACACACAGATCGGAGAATATTACTTAGGACTGAATTGAGATTCTTTTCGTCCGGCTATGATAGCCAAGATATCGATCAAAGGTACCGCACATAACCTCAGTACGACCAATTTTTTCTGCCATGGTTCCGTCCATTGATTCGGTCTGCCTCTTTTTCTCTTCCCCTCCGCTCTCGAATCAGTCGTATCAAGTCGTATCGTAGTAGGACCCCCCATCACCATAATCCACTAGTGAAGAAATATGGGCCTACAGTAGTGATAGGGTAATTTTCCGTGGGAGGAAGGCAAGCACAAGTCCGCGCGACGGTGAAAAATGTGCTTGATAAGTATGATGGAGGCTGGGGAATGGATAATTAGAATATCATTCAAGAGGGAGTTTGCAGATTTGTGAACATCGACGGAGCCGTCAATTGGAGCGCTAGACTAATGCGGGAACATTCGCTGATTAGACGTCCGTTGATCGCCCGTCCACTTTCTCTTGCATTCCCGTTGTGTAGTCATGTTTGAGGGGAGTCACCACGCCTCATGCACGAATGCCTCGTCGAACATGCGCTGTTCAGGATAGAATCAGAGAGGAGGTGCCCTAGTGGGCTGGCGCTTCGAGGCACAAGTAGGCCCACCGCAAAAATTCCGACGAATTCTATTGGTTTTACGACTCAGGCGAAGGCGAAATAATCCTTCGCCCGTGCTTTGGGCTGATTCTGGCGATCGCTCACCGGTTTCTCAGCACGGACGCGCTCAACTAGAGATTGCGGTTGGACGAAGAGGATGGTAAAGCTCAACCACGCGTAAGCGTTGACTATATTGCGATTGAATGAAAGATGCAGCGAAATAAATGGTGAGACATAGGGAGGCTCTTGACCAATCAGGATTTTTTCGGAAGCATTACACTCGCTACAGAGCGCTCGCTGATACCGCATCGGACTCGACTCTATCGACTTCGAGGTGACGTGGGCTTGGACGATGCGAAATAAACCCACGGAGAAGCTTTAAGGTCTCATAAACGGAAAGAAGATACCTATATGTATATATATCTCAAACGGATATCGAAAGTTGTGTTCTCGACCATATCAAATCGGTTCTTGAATCTTCATCCAAACGATTGAAAAGCGCAAAACTGTCGACGTTGAAAGCATTCTTAATTCTGGAGTTGTAATTCCATGGCGATCCATAAGAGTCTCCCCGAATCCACGGATAAAAGTAAGCATGACTCTAGGGCTTATATAAGACCCATAAGGTTCACAACCCTTGCAGGTTCTCTTTCAGCAGACGGAATCGCTTCCCTTGCGGTCGGCTTACTCCAGGCGGTCCTTCAATTCGGGGCGTTCTTGGTATTCTATTATGGACGCCGCAGGACCTAGCCATTTGAGGGGGTTACTTGGATGATTCGGAGAGTTGGATGCATGCAATTAGCGGGCAGAGAGGAGGCTGTTTGTACTACGCTTTCTTAGGGTTAGCGTCGAAATTCGATCATCCGCGGTTCGATACATGCCTTCACTCCATGTTCTTACGGCTGATATGAGGGATTCGGATATTTGTTCGTGCGAAGTCATGAGCAGTTGAGCCCAAGACAAATGGAGGGCGAAGTCCATGCAGAAAGTAAATGTCTTCCAAGTCAACCGCACCGACGTCATCATATCTGTCGCTCCGTACCACCGCATACAACAGCCATCTTCAAAAGATCACAACTCGAAATGTAGTTATCCGTAGCGTAATTAGCATGTAAGCTAATTCCCATGTACCGCTAACGCAGTCTGCCTTGGCCAAAACGAATCCTAACCTCCAGTTCCAACCAGTAACCGTTAGCCGGATCTACGTGCAAGATGCCGAGGATAACTCTTTCCAGACTTCATACATTTATATTTCTTAGCGAATTTCTTAATTCTTCACGCAAACCTTCACTATAAGACCAATTAACCCAGCAGAGCTTCATCAAAACCAACAGCCTTCCTCTTATACCTCAAGCTCCACCACAATCCACTATGCCTCCCACAGACACTTTCCACGGCTGGCTAGGCCACAACCCAGAATCCGCAACAGGCCAACTCCGCTGGGAATCCTTCACCCCAAAACCCTTCGCCGCGACCGACGTCGATATAAGAATAACCCATTGCGGCATCTGCGGGACAGACATCCACACACTTCGGTCCGGCTGGGGTCCTACCCACTATCCTGTATGCGTCGGACACGAGATAATCGGACACATAGCGCGTCTCGGATCCTCCGTATCGCGATTCAAGATCGGTGAGAGGGTTGGGGTGGGTGCACAAGCTTCTAGTTGTCTAAAACCGGAATGCGAGGAGTGTGCGAGTGGGATGGAGAATCATTGTCCGAAGGGATTTGTAGGGACGTATAATGGGAAGTTTGAGGATGGGAGCTGGAGTCAGGGTGGTTATGCGGATTATGTGCGTGTGCCGGCGCATTTTGTGGTTAGCATACCTGAGAAGCTTGATAGTGCGTCTGCGGCGCCGATGCTGTGTGGTGGAATTACAGTGTTTGCTCCTCTGAAGAAGAACGGAGCGGGTCCAGGGAAGAGAGTGGGTATTGTAGGTGTCGGGGGCTTGGGACATTTTGGATTGTTGTTTGCGAAGGCTATGGGTTGTGAGAAGGTGGTGGCGATCAGTCGGACGGGTGCTAAGAGGAAGGATGCGGAGGCTATGGGAGTCGATACTTTCATTGCTACGGATGAGGATGAGAAGTGGAATAGGAAACACAGTCGCACCCTGGATCTAATAATCAGCACTGTGTCGAGTCCTAAGATGCCCTTACAGGGGTATTTGAGCTTGTTGAGGACGAATGGTCAATTCATCCAGGTTGGAGCACCGGAGGACAACCTTCCTGGGTTCAATGCCGGTGCATTGATTGGAAAAGGCTGCAAGATTGGAGGCAGTCAAATTGGCACTCCTAGGGAGATTGAAGAGATGCTGGCTTTTGCAGCAGAGAAAGGGATAAAGCCATGGATACAGAAGAGGAGATTGAGCGATGCGAATCAAGCGATTGTGGACATGGAGGCTGGCAAGGCGAGATACAGTGAGTTCGCTGTGGTACCACGTGATTCTAACAATTTGCTAACGTGAGTAGGATATGTCTTAGTGAATGGAGATCAGCCGAAACTATAATGTTTCTCGACTCAGATGGCGTTGACATAGAGTATGGCGTTAAAGGCCAGCCTTCAACGGAGCTCGCGACAGCGTGAAATGTAGATAATAAGGAAATATCTTAGTAGATGTATTTTGCACTCAGAGAACGGAAATATTAACTGATTTGATAGCCTACGCAGCTAACTATAAGCTTTTGCGTGCAAACCAGTGACAATGACGGTGGACTTACTTCTCATACGCTAACCAGAAGATAGCAAGTCCAAATTGACTTGATTCTCTTCAGTGAATGCTTGATCAAAGTAATTAAGTCTTTGTCCCGACTTTCGTCATGCCTACTTTCATAATGGGGCTATCCTTCAATTTCTCCCAATTATGCATCATGACAGTGTTCATCGTAGACATTCTGACCTCTTCGCCGCCACGAGCGATCATCTCTTCCTCATACGAGGTAATTATTTTCGCCCGATCTCCTCCCTCCACGACAACCTTAATAGCATCCCTGAGCTTCGCAGCATCCGTGAGAGAGTGGTTGAGACCTTGGCCGCGTTGATAGGTCATAGGATGCACCGCATCTCCAGCCATCGTAACCAATCCGTCATGGTTATCCCATCGATGTCCCTCCATGCCTGGATCAAACTCCGTCAAGCCCATGTGCCAGACTGTATGATCATCTGGAGTCCACTCTATAGCGCTCTTCCATGGATCAATGAAATCTTTTGCCAGCTCTTTCAGCTGTTTTAGTCTCTGAGCTTCGGTCCAGTCGGCGGTCGATTCTTGTTCTTCTAGGCTAGACGGCCAAGATATGTAGAAGAAAAACGTCCAGGTCTCCGGGTCCTCCTCCACGGCAGCATCGTGCATTCCGAAGAAAGCAAATTTGTTGCCCGGATGAGATGACATAAGATATAACGGATGGAACTTGCGAAGGTAGAGAGCCTGCTCTCTGGTTAATTTGTTTTGGACCCAGGTAGCCGCGTATGGAAGGCGTCGAATGGCTCCTTGTTCCGGTCCAAGAAGGATATTTCGAGTCGCTGACCGCGCACCATCCGCACCCACCAGCATATTTCCTGTGGCAGACGTGCCGTCCGTAAAGTGAGCAGTAACAGACGATCGATCATCTGCATAGGTAATATCTGACAACTGCTTATTGAACTGGATGTTCAGATTCTGGGATAAGAGGGCGCGCAGCTTGCTCCTACATAATCGATAGAACGGACCCAGAGCACCACCAGTAGTGACTCCTGTTAGATGCTCTCCAGTGGCTCCATTATACATGTTAAGGGTATCCTGCTCTTTCGTTGGAACATGAGGGTCGACTGTTACAGAGTGGATTTTCTCCCACCATCCAGAGGGCATCAAACTCCTTAAGACTGGTGCGCCCCAATGCAACCCCATATTCCAGTCGCGCTTGCGAGTCAGACTGGGTGTCTTCTCGAAGATGATACATTGGATACCAGCCTGTCACATGGAAAGGTAAGACAGGGACAAATCGGTGGGCACCCAGCCGACGTCACACGACTTACGGGACGGGTCGAGGCTTACCTTCCGCAGACCCTGGGCTAATGCCAGACCGGTACATCCTGCGGTCATCATGTAAGTCATTCGTAAACTGATTGACTGCAAGGGTACGTACCGGACCCAACGATGAGGATGGGTAGATGACTGGCTGAATCTTTCGAATCACCACGAGACGACATATTCGAATATGATGCTGATCAAAGAGACTAAAACAACGGAGCAATGGAATAAAATGATCAGGGTATATGAGGGAGCAGGCGGTTCTACTGAAGCAGCAATGGAGAAGCTGTGATAAGACGCTCAAAACATGAGATGCATGAAAAGGGACCAAAGCTCGGGGTGCAGCCAATACCGAATGCCGTCGGCCGAGTATACCTCAATTGGATTTACCGCTTGGGGTAGGGGAAGCAGAGTGGACAAGAGGAGGGACAAGCAGCAGTCTGCCGCCCTTCCTGGCTCCTCTCGGGGCAGACCCACGCCTTACCACGTGGGGCAAGCATGGCATCGAAAGCGCTGTTCTGCATGGGGCCAGTGAGTCCGCGTGGTCATCAAGCCCGCCGGCTTGTCAGGGAGGGGTGCAACAAACGGCGCTCAGCCGGGCGGAAGGCGTTCAGAGCTCGCGTCTAGGCCCCTCCCAGCATTGCGGAACAATGTCCGCTGCTTCTTCAGCTCCCTCATCTCTTTTCTCTCGTCGTGAACCATCGCATGCATCGTGTTAAAGTGATCCTCTGATCGCATTGCATCCTAGTTGCTGATCATCATGTCGGCCCCGGACAAGCACCCTGCCGACAACGCTTTGGGCCACCAACCATCAGCTCAAGACAGCGCCCTCCACCTGAACGATGAGCCAACTTCCTCGACCCACGACGTGAGCTCCATACAATCCGTCAATCCGGCGACCGACAATGGCGAGGAATTGGAGCAGAATAACGATTCGCTGGATGATGCCGAGGATTCCGGGTTCGATAGCGGATCGTTGATCGGCGACGACACGGATACATTGGCATCCTCCATCATGCATTACCGGATGGAGAATGGGAGACAGTACCATGCATACCGCGACGGCGCATACTGGGTGCGCTCGCAAACTTTTTGCAACGTCTAGCCACGAGTCTTCTCTAATCGTAATGCAGGGGCCGAACGATGAACACGCAAAAGAAATATTAGACTTTGCGCACCACATGTATCT
Source organism: Hysterium pulicare CBS 123377 (assembly GCA_000467715.1). Classification (NCBI taxonomy): domain Eukaryota; kingdom Fungi; phylum Ascomycota; class Dothideomycetes; order Hysteriales; family Hysteriaceae; genus Hysterium; species Hysterium pulicare. The sequence goes on from AJFK01000120.1 coordinate 62,162, forward strand.
GCTCACGCTCGACCACAAGTTGCATCTCGCACCAATCACGAGCCCTCAGGTACTTTAGAACGTGTCTCAGTCAAATCCTAAAACATGTCTAACGAGAGTCATGGCAGACCATCCTCGATGTCGGCACTGGCACTGGGATATGGGCCATCGACATGGCAGACCAATATCCTGGCGCAGAAGTGGTCGGAACAGATCTATCTCCCATCCAGCCCGAGTGGGTTCCTCCCAACTGCTCGTTCGAAATTGACGATGTGACTCTTGACTGGACGTTTCCCCCGAACCACTTCGACTTCGTCCACATCCGCGAGCTGTTCGGCTGCATACCAGATTGGGACTTCTTCTTTCAGCAAGCATTTAGACACATAAAGCCGGGCGGTTGGATAGAGATTGTAGAACATTCTGTGCAGCCAATAGCGGACGACGATACCATGGGCCCAGATCACTTCTTTCATTTATGGGGCAATACAGTCGTAGAGATGGGCCAGATCTTTGGAAAGAGCTTCACCATCTGGAGTGAGAGCAAAGAGAGAATGGAGAGAGCTGGTTTTGTGGATGTTGTTGAATTCCATTATAAGTGGCCCATGAATGGATGGTCGGACGATCCGAAACTGAAAAATATTGGACGATGGAATCAGTTGCGGCTGAATGAGGGCATAGAAGGCTTTATGCTCAGGCTCTTGACTCAAGTCGGAAGCGTGAGTGTCTATTTTGGTGGGAATAGTACGGTTCAGATTGCTAATATTTTGCAGTGGTCGGTCGCGCGCTCACAAGTCTTCCTAGCCGAGATGCGAAGAGCGCTGCGAGACCGCAAGACGCATGCTTATCTTCCAGGGTGAGTGCTCTTTATATCTATTTCTAATTGCCACTGTCAGCTGACAGACTTATGCAGGACGGTGGTATATGGGAGAAAGCCTATTTAAGCTTTCTAATGATTTACGACCATTATGATTGCACGGGTTATGTAAGGTGTTGTATGACTACGTCGAGAATGATACCCAACTATAGCTTATAACCAAGAAATTAATAATCTAAAGCACGTGATTGACTTGAGGGGCCATCACAGTGGGTGAAAGAATTCGTGACCTAGCTGACGTACATGCCTGCCCAGATCAAGGTCGTTGCCGTATACTGAACTGTTTGAGCTATGCGACAGGCACTGAATGGACTTTTCCGATCTAAGAGGATCCCATTCAGCTCTATTAGGCTAGCACTGGATTAATGGAAGGAGGTATAGTGTTTGAGTGGATTCAGTTATCCTGAAACCACTTCATTAAAGCTTATCCTCTCACCGTCGATGTAAGTAATTATCGTAGATCCTTTTGTCAAACGAACGAGAAATAAAGTGCTTCAACAGGTTCAGTTGATTACAGCTAGGCAATTACTGCCAATGTCAGCCTTGTTGCCTTCATGCAGCTGTAAGCTGTCTGATGCATAGCCGACCTCGAGACCACCAATCATCAATCAAGCAGAGGCCTTGAATATGGCTGGCCCTATGTAAGCTGTGCTTCCATCTCTCACCGCTTCTCAGCCCTGTCGCCCAAGAAGGCCATTTCATTCCAGTATAAAAAGTGCGTGGAGTGAGCTCATAGCAACGACAAAGCCATCCAAATCCATTTTACAATGGAGGTTACTTTTAGCATCAGAAGCTTGATTGAAGTCGCAACACGAGCTATTCTACGCCTCGAAAAGGTCGTGGAAGATGTAAGGCGTTACCAGGAAGAGTATCTGGCGCTAGCGGTCGAACTGTATCGGGTGAAGGACAACATTTTACAACTCGAGCAAGAGACCGAAAAGCATCCTGATAGGGAAAATAGGAGAAGACGAACTGCACAAGGTCGGTCTCTCATGATGGGTCCATGAGAGCTTCACTCCCTAAGTCTCCTCTCTAGGCATTTTACCAAATGGACGGACATACCAAAGTGCGTCTCAGCGCCAGTCGACTGAAGGAGAGATCACTCAACGCCACATTTCGAAAGAGGAGGAAGATCTAGATCGGCTGATGGCGCAGCTTCTTAATCTGCGCTTTCGGCAGTACGAACTCGAAGCTCAGATTCGGACCATAAGGCCTCATCCCGATTCCCGGACCTATTCCTGCTTGGTCCTCGGACTAGTCTCATTTCTATTCATCTGTGTTAGCCTGTCGCTATCACTGTGGTGGTCTATAGCCCACAACGATGTCTCTGGTGGCTTTGCCATGGGAGCATATGTCATAGCCGTGGCTGGACTTCCGATCGTTGTTGCCGGTTACCGGCATAGTTCCAATTGCCACTGTTGGCCAGGGTGGAAATTAGAGGGCGAGTCTACACATGGACTTGAGATGGACGTTCTCGAAGGAAGAAGAGAGGCAGTCAATAGTGAGGAACATCGCACCGGAAGTCAAGCGAGACGCTGAAATTGAGGACAATTGAACTGAGCACTCCATGGTATGTATAATGCCCAGACGGATAAATTTATCTGTACACTATCCAATTCCTTTTCCTGACTAGGCTAAACCAGAGAAGAAATAAGAGGATTACGTTGGGAAGGCTCGCGGCGCCGAAAACACTTAGATACTCAACGCAGATGCCGAACTAAGCATGTGAAATGAGATGAACGGGGCAGATAAACGCTAGCAGAGGTTACGGAAAAAAGAAACGAGCTCCTACTTAAACCTGTGTACACCTCGACCATATAGAGTGTACCTTCCGCCGACACCGCCGACCCTGACTTATTATCTAAGAATACCATCGCAACCCGCTATCCACTAGAGCTACGCCAGAGCAAAATACCGCATTAATCAAAAAAGCAAATTGTTCTCTTCCGACACGTTTTCCTCGGCAATTATCCACTCTGCTCAAACGAACATGTTCTTTACATCAATAAGCGCACTTTTGAACTTGCTGTTTTCAGCGGTCTCGAGATCACTAACAGGTTCAGCCCAGCTACAGTCACGTGTCAGTCACGTGGTAATCGTAAGAGCTAGTTCAACTCACACTCTTCGCGTGTTCGGCCCGGGCTCCGTTTCGAGAATCAGGAATAACAACCATGGGCACCAATGCATTCCACAAACCGCAACCGCTATTGCAACACAACTACGACTCGTGGACCATTGTTCGGTATCGAGATTTTGAACCAACATCGCCGTCACTATACCTAATGACGAGAGAGCGGCCAAGAACCCCTCCATGATTAGGGCAAACCTGAAGATGCGGGCGACTTTGATGATGCCGTTGCTCTGTGGATTGTTAGCCCGCTTGCGCTCATTTGTGGAAAGAATCGAACCGGTACGCACGTGATGAATCGCCGCCCCTCCTATCATAAGGAGATATCCAGCGGTAACAAATACAAACATGGCAGCCCCTTTCTGCGTCGAGAGAAAGTCCGACGGCGAGCCACAACTATCGGCGCCCTCGCAAACCATCCAACTGACGATCCACAACCCGTGGAATCCCAGGCTAGCAGCGAGGCAGCGCAAGATACCTGGAACCTCGATCCACATCTTCCAGTAAGGAATTATCAGGAACCAGGCCAGAAGCACAGGTGCCACGAATGCGAGTCGCCAGTCCAGAAGATCATATTCATCGCCACGGAACCAGGGGATGCCGTAGGCTTCGAGGCATGCGAAGGTGATAAGGAAGGCGTGGGAGAGGCCCCCGAATCGTGCATTGTGGAAAGAGAGGGCGGGGAAGTAACTAGCCAAGTCGCGGCAGCGTGGGTCGCGTTGGCGGGACATGATTTGTATAGGCATGATCTCCGAGGATGAAAGTTGGTGAGTATTTGAGGAATGAAATTGAGGATAGTAAGATAGAAGAAATTGTTTGCTTTTATATCCTTTGCTTGTGACGGCATATGATGCTAAGAATCTTATCATAACCAAGGTTTGCCTCTTTGGAAAATTATCAAATGAAGACCAACGAGACGTGATTAATTTTTACGCATTTGACGATTCATAGAACCGAACATCTGCCCTTGCCACATTCGATATTGTTTTGGCATTCGATGTATAGATTCCCGAGAAGTTTCAATGCCTTTTGACAAGATACTGAGTGAGTTCTTTGATCTGCTGATCCAGCATAATTCTTCAGTATCTTCAAATTGAAGGTTTCGAGAGAAGCACAGACATGGAAAAACGAACTTTTCAATGTTAAAGTTGACTTCCAAGATCCGGGGACCGCAGATGACATAGCAAGGTCAAATAGATTTGGGCTGAATCCATCTAGGTGGTAGTAGAGAACATGGCCAAAAGCTTTCTCGCTATACCAGGAACATTCTTATGCGGCGTTTCTGATCTTGCGTAATGAACAAAACATGATGGTTAAAGAAGAGTGAAAGTTGAACCCGGCCTCCAGAACGACCATAGTCTTTGTCTGCTTCGACATTGATATTAACCGGGGCGTGCGTACAGGGGCTCGCATAGAAAAATGATATCCATAGGTTTTTTATTCTCCAGGACATGAGAACTGGATGTATGGCAGGGCATACCGTGATTTTCCGACCCGCCGGTGGTTCCACAAGACATTGTCGATCCCATTCTAGTTTCTTGAAAGATCCAGGGACGCGCACAGCCATTTGCCCTTCAGGCTAAGCTACGTATTCTGGACAACAACTCTGAGCTGCAGTGAGTTCTGGTTAATGTGTATGCGAGCGAACATGACCACAAGATGAACCTGAAAATGGCTCCATGTAAGGAGCATTGTTGGTTTCTCTCCCGCAGATACTTCAAACCGAATGCCCTTCTCCCCCGTAAGAGACTGATAGCTCCAACAGAGCTACCGCACCCCCACTTACTTCACCTTGAACATAAACGTCGATGCATTCGGAGGGAACTGTGCTTGGTCTGTATCCAAAGCTCCTACCCAATACAGAGGCATCGTGTGCATTCGCGACTGGCTGTACGCTGGCGACAACTGCAGTATCCCTTGCCCCGCCCCTACGAATGCAATGGGTGATCGGGAGATTAGAAGACCATAGTAAAAGGCCACTCTGTTGGCATAGTATCAGAAAGATTGAACCTATCCGCCTAGCTGCGCCGGGTTGGGAGAAGCCATGATGCTTTCGGAGACAACTATACAAACTGGCAGCAAAGATGAGCGGCCACTCACATGCACGGAATCAGAATCCTTCTGTGTACATCCAAAAACAGGTACAGGAAGAGCATGAGGTTGAGACGGTTGCTCATGGCGGTCACAACTCGCAAACGTTTTGATAGCTCTGTATCAAGCATGTCTGGATCGAGTCGATACAGGAGGTATTAGGCATCGCTTGATGTACCCTCAGTCTCCACGAGAGGGTGATATTCATTTCATCCAAATAGAATGAGCATAAATTGGAGAAATGATGTAATGTTGCACATTCCCTGGTCTAGAGGCGTTTCATGAGCTTGAGTGTTCGTCGAGGTGACACTCCCTTGGTGGGGATGTTTCGAGTGCCGTTCTATCTTCAAGAATAACCTCCCACTTTTTCAAAAGTCCCATGATTAAGTTGTGTAACACACATTTTTGCAGCCAATCACATTACCTGCTCTCGAAGCTTGTTTTTAAGAACCTTCCTAGTTGAAGCTGTCCTTCCAAGTGAAGCTTCGCTTCTCTGACATTGAGTTTTGCTTTTGAAGACCGAAAGTCGAACGCAACAGTCCGGTCCAGCCCCATGCCTTAATGATCCTAAGTTTTCCGGTTCAAAGGCAAGGGAAGCATCACGCGATATTTGGAACGGTGCTCGATATCGTTTTCTCCCTAATAATATAGGGTCTGGAGAAAATGAAGGTTGAACCCACATTAGCGTTCGACAACAGTGATGGATATCGAATTCATAGCCTTGGAGGCTGTCATAGGTATTGACAGTTGTCGAAGTAGTAGGAACACTAGTTTCATGAGTAGGTAGTTTAGACGACAGCAGCATAAAGTCTTGTCTCCCAACTCTTCTGGATCATATACCCTCATAGTGGCATATCAGGCAAGACATGATCCACTCCTTATGATACGGTAGGTTGCTAATATTTTCTAGAGTTCCTAGAATGGTCAAGACCATCTACCGAAAGATTTCTCGGTGTCTGTTAAACTGAAGAAGGAGACTAAACGGACATGAGGGCGAGCTGCATGTCCGTTTGGATATTCGGACACTTCCGGAAGCAGCGGCAATTTTTGGTTCCAGAGAGAGTATCCAGCTTCGGACCGTGCCTCATACACTCTAGTATGGTGGATAAAGCACAGGCATTTGATCATCATGAGTCGAGGGTATAAACTAGCATGGGGTAACGTAGAGTGTGTCTTTGAAGAGCCGAGAACGGGTCAACCTATCCAGGTGATAGAGTAGAAGCTATGTATACCGTTGGGCTGTGGCGCACAAGTACAGGAGGGCATGACGCAGAAAGTAGCCATCTTTTGAATTAACAGGCATTTTCGACATTAGCTGCATGGTGTAAGAGTAAGTATCGTCTCGGACATATTCTATCGTATAGCTTTAGATAATGTAAAGCATAATCCTGAATCTGGACCAACAGATGATTCTAGAGTCCTATATGGTACGGTGGATCCAAGGTTGAACATCCAGAGAACAGCAGCGTGGCAGGGCCATTTTCCCCTGGTTCTTGAGTCGGAAACCCACAGTTCAAGCGGACATGCCCCGAACCATGGTAGGGCTTTGACCAACCAAACTTTTCCGACGAGTGCCGTATGAAATGAGTTTCCATCTCCTTTCTAGCACATAACAGTGCATTCAATGCCATAATTCGAAACCGCATATCCTCAACTCGGGACCACCATCCGATTGTAGAATCCAAGATGATGTCAAGTCGTTTCCATTTGGAGCCATGAAGCCAGGCATGGCTATAACATTGCTTTACATGTATGGCTGATACGCGGTAACGGGTGCGAAAGACCAGCAGACATGAGGTGCAGAGGTTTAGCGGATTGATACCATCGTCCAACTCGGGGCTCTTCAGTCTCAGAACATGGCTTGCCAATGCCGCTGTTATCGATTGCTGGATCCATTCCTGCAGATGCATTCCCTATGGACTCTGGGATAGGCACAGAGTTACCACTTGGTAATTGCACATGAAGCAAAGGGAGAAAGGAAGAAGCGCACTTGACTTGTCGTGAGTGTCTGAGTAGAAGAAATTCGCAAAATGCATGATCTTCAGGGCGTGACTTGTTTGATATTGTGCCCCGAGAAGGGCGCGGACACGTAGTCCGGTGGATGGTAGATGGATGAATCGATGGGATGGCTACCCAGGACTGCCCATAGGTGGCTTTCTTCATTTGTTTGAAGTGGCCACCAAGGGCGCAGACATGAATGTAGGCCATTTGCACCTTGTGGACACGTCCGAGGAGTGCCATCACAGAAGGCAAAATCATAAAGGACGAAGAAGCTTCCTCAATCTCTCCATAACGTTTCCATATCCAAGATGATACCCTCTGCTCGCTAAGACATACAGCCGTATAAGGTGCCATTTGAACGTCCCAAAGCTGTCGCGAGCCATATGTCGAAGTTGTGAAATTGGGCACCAGAACCACTGGCATGCTGTGAATTCGCACATTTGGGCTGATCGTACCCGTAAGGCGTGAAAAACGACCATATCGTGGCATCCTCTCCAGCATGGCAGGCCATTTAGTCGATTGTGGATACTCCAGCCATGTAAAGTGCCATACAGTCGCTGGTGATGTAAGTCGACAGCCAAACGCATCTCGTCTCCTGTCCATGATCTGATAGAACGGACCGATCCAGCATCGATTGTGAATCCAGGATTGACTGAAGGCTGAGCATAAGCCCACAGCATCGAAGACTTTAATCCGAGGCAAGGATAAATTTCCATTGATGAGTGCGGACACCTCGGTACGGTGGCATATACCTCCCGTATCCACGGAGAAACATATATGCACATTGCGAAGTGATGTAGATGTTGCAATTCGACTCCGTGCTCATGGAATTGCGCACAGTTTTCATTTGGATTCCAGACATGCAACCGAGGCACCCTATAAGATGGAGGAGGCCAAGGCTCCAGAACATGTTCTGAAGCGTACACATGCTGCAGCTTTTCCATGTACCAAGCGGACAAGGCTCCCAGAAGCAGAGCCATTTGTTCGGTAATGATAATTATGAGTTTGGAGAGGCTAAGCCAGACCAGACATGCGGATACGCGAGCGGGTGATAGGGAGAAGGCGAGAGGTACTCCGGGGCATTGGGAGAATGGAAGACCGAATCTCGCTGTAGTCTTCCAATGGCTAAAATAGACAAATCCCAAGAGACATGCAACGGCATTGTATGCGGTTTGATCTTAGACACAGGGGAAGTAGGCTAAACCAGACAAATGGCGACAGGACGTAGACACTCGTGGATATACGCACCCACTCCCAGGGCCATTTCTGTCATACTTGGAAAGTTTGAGACAACGAGCAGCATTATACGAAAGTGACGCTGATGTTCAAAACGACATCCAGGCTCTGTTTCGGCGAACCGGAGCGGAAGCTCGGAACAATTTTACCCTTGGGAAGACAGTGTTTGGCTATGTAGAGCAGGTTTGCTGTAGGATATCCAAAAGCCATGCGATGCATGCAACAAAGTTAATGTGATGTGTAGTATCAGGCTCTGTATCAATGAGACAGGACAACAAGCTTGGAACCATCAGTCATGACTTTATCTTATCCTTGATAAACGGGGTAGATCCGTTGTAGAACATTTTACGAGATGCTCCATTGTTGATGGCTAGCCAGTCATGTGACCGCCGTGCAAGCTTTAAATAGATCCAGGAAGCATGGCCAAGAAACAAATAGCCATCGGGTCTATGGTGGGGGTTGGCATTGGTCCTCAAAGGCAGAAGATAATCCAGGAAGCATGGGCACGGGACTCGAGGCTACAGGATCCATGAGCTGCCTTCCTGACCGATACTGGAAAAAGGAGAAGGCCCGAGAGACAATGTACCGTGGTGACCATAATATTAGAGCCACACTCGGAACCAGCGAACATATCTCAAAGTGTGCTGTTCTTTTGAAGCGATCCCGACAACATGTGAGACGCTGGTCGTTAAGGACTAGACGTCAATCTCTCTGTCGTTGTCGATTGAACATTGCACTCAGGAGAAGCAGGCCCATGGATCGTTCTGCAGCTCGAGAATGACCTGAAAGAGGGAGATGTACAGAAGATGGAGCAAGAGAATCGAAACGAAGGGGACAACCTATCTTTATAGACGTGATTCTCCAGCTTCCACAGTAATACGTAATGTTTTTGCGTCTGCTTTCGCAGGCAAGGAAGATCAGGAGGCGCAATGGCGGTAAGGGGAACCAGAGGCGCGAGCGAGATCGTGACTGAGGCGGTCAGTTCACCGCATCATTGCAGCGTCTCAAGAGAGGCTTTACTCACACGATCGTTCGGGGCGTTCGGCCGTACAAATGCCTACGTGGAGTCTTTGAGCCCAACAATCCAGCGAAAGAAGAAGCGGTCACTTCACCGCATTCTCCATCCAACGCACAACATACCGACACGTTGCCGCATGATCTCCTCCATACGTACAATCGAGTTCGTATCAACACGGCCTCTAGTGCAGGAGGAGATTGTCGATTAACTCACCGCCTGCGTCTCTAACGCCGAAGACCACGGAGATGTACGAACGATTACTTCTCCAAAATGCGTGATGGTGGTTGATTGGCCGAGTGTCTGGAGCGGTAGGTTTACCGCATTTTGATCGCAACAGAGACACGGAGGTAAGGTAGGAGCGGATGGTCGAGCTAGAGGCATGCGGCCATCACGAGATGAAAATGTGTGGCTAGGAGAGGGCGTTGCGACGACGTACCAAAGAGGTATTTGGCGTGAGGAGTAAAATGCGAGTTAGCAAATATTGATAAGTCATGCAAGAATGGGGCGGTATTACGTACGCGTTAACACAACGTCTTCCTCATGGATGCAGGGGGTATATCGTAAGATGTTCGCCCTAATCGCTGTGATGGCTGGATTAGTAGGAGCAGAAAGTGTCCCTCGTACTCAAAATTATGAACGGCATATTGCAGAAAACTTACAACAGATATTCATTCTCATCTTCATTAACATGGTCTAAATCTATAAGCTAGTTTCCGCAATACCTTAGGGACGGCAACTTGCTTTAATGCCTTTCCCCGAGCCCATGTTGACTTTGTAGGCTCAAGGAAAGGAAGATGGTACGCACAGACCGATCTTCCAGAAGCGTTTTGACCCAAGAGTAAAGTGATGAAGTGGAATTTAGCTAACAACCAAGGGATAACATAGGGGTACTAAGTTAAAGAAATAATCTTGAATACCTCCAAAAACGATGCAGCTAAAGGAAGAGCACGAGAATAGAGAAGCCCAGTCCTTCGCAGACAGACTTCACATCCACACAAAACGAAAAGCTAAGCACAGTCTTATCCAAGTATCGTCTCTCCCAAGGGGAGACAATACATAATGCATTCCACATCTTACCCACTACTACCGTCCCAAGAAAACCGTTCGGCCCAAAATTGCCGGAGTCGCCCAACTCCAGAAGCCCCTGCAGGCGGTGGCATCCTTCCGTTCCCTCCCATCGTTTTACCATGCGTCTAGTAATTGTAACCTAACGTGTACTGGTCGTTGTGGTTATGGGGTATCTAGTCGTCTTCAAAGAAGTTCAAAATAGCCTTGACACCGCCGGGGCCCAGCCCATGGGGTGGATAGCAAAGATAGCTAGGATCATCAACCGCACCCAATTTCTCTCTGAACTCTGTCTTGTTGGTGAGTTTGAGCTCGCTTGCAATGGCATGATAAGCCCTGCTTAGCACCTTGACCCTGGTTCCCTTCAGGTTGTGACCAGGAGTGAATTTTGCACTTGCACCTCCGCCGAAAGTGACGGACGTGGCGCCGCCTTGTGCAACCACTTTGAGAGCGTGCATGACGCTGTACTCGATGGAGCCAGAGGGAGCATTGGGGAAGTCAAGGGAGTACTTGACTTGCCAACCATGGTCTGGGGAGAGTTGCGCCATGACTACAAGGGCAGCGATGGTGCCGTCCGGTGTCTGTGCAATATGGTACTGTCTATGGTCCATATCCTGCCATGGATGAATGTCTGTAAGGTGGACTTGCTTCCCCTTGCGATTGGCCAGCCAATCGTTGATACGGTCATCAACCCGCTTCTTGGTATCGTCTGGGATGGGAGTTCCCAGAGGATAATCAATGATCTTGACGCCCTCCTTTTCGGCGCGGCGAATCTTGCGCTGAATTTCACTGTCATGTGCTGCGGGATTGGCAGCCGGGTCAACACGTTGTTCCGCCACGACGGAGAAGGTACGCCAGTTCATTTTCGTAGCGAGGACCTCTTCTGCTGCAGAACCGACGAGAAGCCAGAGAGGTTTGAGGTTGCGCTCTTTCTTAATATAACGGAGGTAAGCGGTCATGGTCTTCAAGTATTGGGATTCGTGGCAGAGAGGATCTCCGACCGTAATGGCGTAACCATCTTGCGGAACGAAGCCAACAGCGGCGCCAGTAAAGTCGTCTCGCCAGATCTCCGTGCGGGGCTCGAGCCAGGACGTGTTGCTGGCGTCTCCGTAGTTTGCAATGAGCTTCTCGACAGGTTGGAGGTCAATACCTGCAGCTGCTCGATCTGTTCCTTCCCACGGTGGGTGCATTGTGCTCGCTTCTGGATGTCGAAGTTGCTTAATGACTGGCTTGGCCGGCAAGCTCTTTGGATCTCGAGGAAACATAGAGGCGTGTCTGATGTTACCAAGATTAAGAAGAAGCATGAGAATACGCTCAAGACCAATACCGCCACCGCCGTGAGGGGGAGCACCCCACTGAAAGCCTTGGATATACTCTTCCATCGACTGCGGATCTACTTTCAGTCGCTCCATCTTGTCAAGAAGCATGTCTGCGTCATGGATACGTTGACCACCACTGAGGATTTCCTGGCCTCGTAGGAAGATATCGAAAGAATTTGTGAGCTCAGGATCGTTCGGATCAGCCATAGCATAAAAGGGTCGTGCGGAGGCAGGAAATTTATCGAGGACGTAGTAATCCGTGCCTAACTTCTGCTTGATAACTCTGCCGAGCTGAACTTCATCTCTCGTGCCAAGATCTTCATTTTCCGGTAGAGGGTTGCCGTCCTCATCCCTCCATCCAGACTCGTTGAGCATCCGAATACCTTCGGCGAATGGGATAATGGGAGTTTCTTCAAGCCATACCAAGTCTTCATGAGGGAATTGACGTTTAACCAGTTCAAGTTCTGGACGGAAACGGTCATAGATTCCCTTGAAGATGGCCTTGAACGTTCGATCCAGAGTACGAAGAACTTCATGATAATGTTCATCGATAGCCATTTCGAGATCAAGTCCAGTGTATTCAGTCAAGTGTCGATATGTGTTACTGTTTTCTGCTCGGAATACTGCGCCAATTTCATACACCTTGCCAAAATCTGCGGCAATACACATTTGCTTGGCCAATTGAGGACTTTGGGCCAGGAAGGCACCTCGTCCAAAATACTCCACTTTGAAAACACTCGCGCCAGACTCAGTAGCACCACCTTGCAACTTTGGGGTGTGGATCTCAATAAAACCTTCGGTATCGAGGTGTGATCGGAAAAGGTTGCAAATACCAGATTGAATGCGGAAAATGCTTTGAGAGGTGGTTGTTCGCAAGTCGATGACACGATTGGTAAGACGGGTACGATCCGATATGTGGACACGAGTGTGTCCATCCTTGTGTCCCTCCTTCTCCAACCTGGCCAACTCCTCCGTAATCTCTTTCTGCGTGACCTCTGCTTCATGGACGTTAAATGGAAGACTGCTAGTGACCATGGCTTCGGTGTGTAATGCGTGGATGGATATTTCTACATCGTGGACCGTAGCTCCGGTAACTTCTCCCTGTTTTGCCTTGGGTTCTTGAACAATACCTTTCACCAATACGACAGTCTCGGCATCCAGATGCTCTGCCCAATACAGCATGTATTTGGATATATCCGCATGTTCGACCAGGACTCCTTGAATTGTCGCTGTCTGCTGTCTGAATAGGAAGAAGACAAACTTGGAGCTCATCTTCCTCAAGTGGTGTATTCTTGCACGGAACAGGACCTCTTTGCCCACGTCTTGAATACTCAGGTCCATGATATTCGCCCGATGCTGGTGCTTCCATTCTCCAGCATAACTGTTGGGCGGGAACGAGCCATAGATTGATTTCTGTTCAGGGGTCAACTCCTTCTCGGCCTGCTCTTCCATCTCCTTCTTCTTCCTCTCGAATTCTTTCTCCTTCTCGTGTACCTCTTTCTTCCGTTCCTCGACTGCTGCCTGCTTCTCGTGCTTCTTCAACTGATTGCGGGACATGGGCTCGCCATCCCGGTTAAGAGGAAGGTCGTTTTCGCTAGAGGAGGCATCTCCAATGTGTAGTTTCTCCTTGACGACTCGGATGGGGCTGTGACTGCCGAGGCTGGCACGAGAGGCAAATGTCTGGCTCCGATTGGGGCTATCAGTTCGTCTCTTGAAGATACTACCGCTGCGATCAAAGGTCCCGCTGTTTCTACCGCCGTTTCTAGTGGGAGAAGTGACATCGACACTGGCGCGTTTGATTTCGCCGCTGGAGCGACCGAAGATGCCAGAAGACCTTGGAGAAGCAACGGGAGGCGACGTGATGACACCATTGGCTGTCGGCGAGGTAACACCTTCATCGTCGGAAGGGGGATTGCTGTGGGAGCCGGGTTTGAGCCTTTCGAGTGCTCTTTTAAGCGACATGACTGGTGAGTTCGGCTGTGCCCCGCCAACGTCCGGTTAGACGAACAAGAACGGTGGGTGATGGGGACAAAGAAGTGGAACAGGCTTTGAGACAAAGTGAAGTGGGTGTGGGCGAGGTGAGAGTAATAAAGGCGCGCCGCGGAAGGATTGCTAGTGCTGCTTGGGGTACAAGTGCGCCGGCTCCGGCTGCGTCGCTCGTGCAGGCGTGTTGGCAGGGTTATTGGGGGTCCACGAGTGATGTAATGATGAGGGCCCAAGCTCATCCAAGCTTTCAAGCGATAAGGCCGGTTCAGGGAGGATCAAGGACCAGCTACGTTTTCAGCACGCCAGCAACTGCTTGCCCATGGGCCATACCCCCTATTGCTCTGTCGACCTATTTCCATCAAATGGTCTGGGGAATCAGTCGAAGAAGGCCCTTCTGTCTCTCGAGGAAAACCTCTACTCATGCCTGCATCACGCCAATGCAGCCCACCAACTCAATCCGCGAAATACCTCGTCCCAGATCTGCTTACGCACCCGCGCCTTTCCGAGCCATTGGACGTTCCCAGGTTGTCCTATAGATCAGGATGCTTACATACACAGTTGCATTCTCAAGAATGCTTGGCGGCTGTGGAGGAAGAAAGAAGCCTCGATGGGGGACATCAGCTAGATGGGGCTATTCTTGCCAACATTTAAGCTTCATTGTTATTGCCCATCCGAAAGAGGACTGCGGCTCACAGAGAAAGCCATGTTCTCTCCAAGGGGAAAGCGAAGAAGCCCACCCCACTAGGTGTTTTAGCACGGGAAACCCCATCTATCGGCGATCCACAGCTAGAACGCGCAGGTCGCCATGCACGCCACCACAATACTTTGGTCCTGCCGCCACGCCCTCTTCATCCAGGTGCGGTGCAAAGCCCATGCCAAATGTAGCGCTTCACGCTGAAACAGCCAGCGACTACATGGCTGGAGGAGGCTTGGCCACATTCTTCCGAGAAGCACCGAGATAGGTGCTACCTACTAAACCAGTACAACATGCAGGTTTCCATGCAGGGAAATTACCAAGAAAATAGTGATGATTTCCTGCCATATTCCCAGCAGTAATCCGCCCAACACAATACCTAGGTACCGTGTGTGGGCTTTCGGACAGCCAACCGCTTGGATCAAGAGGACCTCCGCACGCGCCCATCACACTGAAACAGACGTCTTGTTGTCGCTCCTGCCTCCGAGGTTACGCCTTTGCAGATCGCATGGCTTCATACAACGTCATACCCATGAAAACCTTGATCGCCCATGAATCCCATCCTGGGCACTTACTGGTTTTCAGGATACCAGTACTTGACATCATCCGACGAAATTCCAAACCCGCCCCATTGTTGGAATTCCTCTGCCATTTTCACCCCCGCTTTCACATAGTATTGCGAGGAATCGCCCCATGTCTCTGCTGCCACTTTCATGGATCGGAGAGCTGTCGCTTAGTCAGCGGACATGATGCGGGAAGCCGAAACAGGAAACACTACCTTTGACGAAGTGTGCGTCCAAAGCATGCTTTGAGTTGAGAGCCTTATCGAATACAAACTTCCAATCTCTACCTTTGAGATCATGCTCGTCGATCTTGTTCATCTTGATCTCCGGCCGAAGTTGCGCAATGTAAACGGCCAATGTAAACAACCACCATTGTCTTACGAGATTGACGTGGAATTTGGCTGGAATCAAGGGCAGCAGTATCCTAATCGCGTGCGAACTTGTCAAAACGTGGACGAGGAAGAAGTCAAACTTGGTCTCGCCTGCATGGTCGGTTCCCAGGAGCATTGCGACAGCTGTCTTCTGCGACTCCTCAAATTGTTCCTTGGGGTTCGGTAGTTCCCACGCATTCCAGTATTCCAGCACTGCCTCCTCGTGTTCCTCAAAGACTTTTCCGATATCCCCGCTTGGCTGGTCGGATATCCCATCGAACCGCTTATCCTCTCTAACCATATGCAGTATTTCAAGAGGTGAGCTGGTACGAAACGTGTTGGACTTTGTGTATTTCGGATCGTCAATGTATTTATGAAGGAAGCTGTAGAAGCAGCTGGAGAGTGCGAGAGCCTCGATGGCAACAGTCCGCGAATTCAGCTCGTATGCATAGCCTAAGTGGATAAGCGGGTGGCCGACTATGGTGAATTAGCTCTGGGTCCCGACAACCAGAATCAAAACTTACGCCCCGACACAACACCATTAATCAGAGGCTCCTTGCCTCCGAACAGATACTCTAATAGCAGTTCCTTCCAATCATATCCTTTCACTACCAGCTGGTCCTCAAAAAAGTCCACGAAAGCTCGTTGGTACCTATACTTATGTCAGTGATAGATTTGGACTATGCTTGATAGAACTGGCATACTCTCTTTTGCCTAGAAAGTCCCTCCAATCATCCTTGGAGATTTCTCCGGGAGAATCGCGCCACGGCTCAAGCTCCTCCGATTCTTTCTCGTATATATCGTTCAAATGCTCTGAAGTTCCTCCCAGGATGTATGCCGAGCCCAGGATCTAGGTAGCTTGCTTAGTAGCTTTAATCAATAGCTCAGTAATCAAGGTAGCGAGCCTACGTGAGGTGCATGATTATGAAATCGAAGATTATGATAGATTATAGAGTGGTTGGCATGGTTGGCTTTGAGGAGATGCTTTAGCGTCCTAGGTCGTTTTTCTGCCGCTGTCTCGACATCGTGGATCTCTACGGTAGGAAGATCAATTGAAGGTGCATTGCTGGACCGCAAGCCAAAAGACGGCAGCTTGAAGGAAGGCAGAGTAAACATTTGGACGGGCTGGAGGACCAAGGATTATAAGGATTACAAGAAGAATTAATACTCCTGAGGGGATTGCGGGGAATATGATACTGGTGACCCAACCGTTTCTTACGCTTTGCTGTTTTGGGAGGCGGTCACCAGCACGTTCACATCTGAAAGACCTCTAGCACCAATCTTCCCCGTGAACGGACATTCGGGCCTTTTAGCTTGACGCAACAAAAGGTTGAGTAGTCCTTTCATGGGACTGATCTCTCCTGCTAATCCGGAAAATGGAGGAGGCATTGCATAAAGTACTTGATGAAACCGAGTAGACATGTTCATTCGCTTTCATCATATCACTTCGTAGGGCCACGCAACCAGGCTTGATGGGTAATGGCGCGAGTTACATCCTAGCATTCGAGCCCACTTCAACTACCTACGGGTCTGCACCGACTAGCAAGAACATGAGAGCCAACACGAATCAGAAAATAGTTACCGCTGCCCGTCTCGACATCAAGCGGAAAGTTTGAGGGTACATCAGCTTAGTATTCACCCTCCTCAGCGCCCTCGTCAAGACTGTCGCTGGCAACCTCTTCGTAATCCTTTTCTAAAGCGGCCAAGTCCTCACGAGCCTCTGAGAACTCGCCTTCCTCCATACCCTCGCCCACGTACCAATGCACGAATGCACGCTTGGAATACATGAGGTCGAACTTGTGATCGAGACGAGACCAAGCCTCGGCAA
Organism: Hysterium pulicare CBS 123377; assembly: GCA_000467715.1. Taxonomy (NCBI): domain Eukaryota; kingdom Fungi; phylum Ascomycota; class Dothideomycetes; order Hysteriales; family Hysteriaceae; genus Hysterium; species Hysterium pulicare. Next base: position 79,315 of record AJFK01000120.1, read on the forward strand.
TTGCGGTAGTGTTGCTAAGCATGGAGACACTTCGGTCGACAGCCGCGAGTTCGCTGCCAGGAACGCTGATGGGCCTATATCAAAATTAGACATAGATTCATTCCACGTTAGTCAAAAACTCACTTGGTGTAATTGATGCCAAGTTTGAAGCCGGTGGGGCACCACTCAACCAAGTTGAAAGATGCCTTTGCCTTCAAAGCTCCGGCGGCGGCTGTGCAGTCGCGAGGAACGATATCACCACGGTACAACAGAGCTACCGCCATGTATTTTCCATTGCGAGGATCGCAAACAACCATCTGGTTGTTAGGTTCAAAGCCTACCGGAGTTAGCACTTTGTGTTTTGATGTTACACGGGAGATGGCAAAGAATAGAGTCGCTTAGGTTTCAGGATAGCGACGAGGCGTCTCGACAGGACTTACATTGGAAGGTCAAGTCAGAGACTTTGAAGCTCTCATGAGAGCTCTTCTTGGCTGAGATGACTGGAGCATAGCTGATGAGTGGATAGTGGATTCGAGGATAAGGAACCAAGTTGGTCTGGAACTCGTTCAAATCAACGTTGAGAGCTCCATCAAAACGAAGAGATGAGGTGATAGAGCTGACGACTTGAGCAATCAGACGATTCAGGTGCTCGTAGTCAGGACGAGGAATGTCCAAACTCCGACGGCAGATATCGTACACAGCTTCGTTATCAACCAAGAAAGTGCAGTCCGAATTCTCAATGGTGCTGTGAGTGGAAAGGACGGCGTTGTACGGTTCGACCACGGCCGTTGAAACCCGAGGTGCTGGGTAAACAGCGAATTCGAGCTTGCACTTCTTGCCGTAGTCGGTGGAAAGGCGCTCAAGGAGGAGAGCACCGAAACCAGACCCAGTTCCACCACCGAAGGAGTGGAAAATGAGGAAACCTTGCAGAGAAGAGCAGTTGTCTAAAGTCGATTAGTTGTTGCTTCACACGGCTGACTATACCGTCTCCATACCAGCGACACGTCGAATGCGGTCAATGACGCTGTCTACCATCTCCTTGCCGATTGTGTAATGACCACGAGCATCTAGTGCCATCTGTCAGCCCAAGTCTTGCCGCGAAGTGATTCCAATCTACGAACAGTTATTGGCAGCATCTTCCTTTCCACTGATAAGGAGTTCGGGGTGGAAAAGTTGGCGATAGGTTCCAGTACGGATCTCGTCAATTGGCTGTCCGAAGATAAGCATTACTAGAGAGTGTACATCGGGCAGGTCACGCACTGAGGGATCCAAATCAACAAAAATGGATCGAGGGACGTATTTTCCACTGCCAGTCTCAGTGAAGAAGGTCTCGAAAGATCCTCCTTCCGCGAGGTCCTTGGCATCAGGATCAGGACGTCCATCGGCCTTCAAGCCATGTTCCAAAAGATACCTGGAGGATACAGCATCAGATCGCGTCGTTGAGGGGTAGCTATGTACGTGCAGGCGGATTTCGGGAGGGAGATTCTTACAGTTCCCAAGCACTGTTACCAAGCTGGACACCAGCCTGGCCAATGTGAAGGTGACAGATCTAGGCAGAAGGGTTCGCGGTTAGCTTCACGACTTCATGCTGAGTAGGGGGCCAAGTGGGATATTTTGTGCTTTCATAGGGACCTCAGAACGCGTCACGCAAGGTAGAGAACTCACCTCTCCCCTCATGATAATATCTCAGCAGAGTATCAGGCAGGAATGTATACGAGGAATCAGAAATTGTTGTCTTGGTCGGAATGGCCGTGGCGTGCAACAATCTAGCGGTGAATAGCGGGGTTTGGGGGACTGGTCTGTTTACGGTTTGGCCAACGCCAAACTCGCTAAGATACCTGGGACGCACAGGCCACAGGGGTTCACAATCCTCCTACCAACCTCTCAGGAACGGCGCCAAAGGTGTTTAGAAACCTGAGATATTTGGTAAGGGCGGAAAAGGCTTTATAAGGACTATGTTAGAATAAGGTCTTCCTGTACTGCTCGAAGGTTCTATTCCAGTTGATGCTTGCTCTGAATCCAGCCTAGTTTCAGGTACAACATAGGCGGCTCCTTTCGTCGGACCCTGAGAATAGTAGACAATGATAGTTGTAAAATCTTTTTTAATTAAGAATTACTTTTTCTGTGTATTCAAAATTAGAAGGCTAGGTGTATGCTATATTTCTATGTCAGCTGAGAGCCAGATACTCCTTTAGAATCACATTACCCAAGTTCAATGATGTGTGCGGACAGGAAGAAGAGCGATGGCGAGGCCGATGCGCAGCCTGCACTCCCAGCGAATTATCACTCCCACGGTAGACTATATGATATGCTGAAAGAAGTTGTGTTGTATGTTCTTTGCATTGGTTTCTCAGTGTTGAGGGCAGTTAAGATACATCTTAGCTACATATGTATTTGGTCCTTTGTACTTTTCCATCATCGTCAACGATCGAACCATATCTCCTCCAGCCATCCACATGCCAACACGCATCGCATGCAACTAACGCTTAGGTCGAAGCAACAGCTTGTTCGGTGGTGACGGCAGATTCGTTCTTGTCAGCTAAGCTCATAGCTTGAGCAGCAACGCCTCCCTTCTCGATGTGTCCATGAGCACGGTTCTCGCGGCTATAGAGCAATTTCGCATCCTCCATGACGACAGACTCGGGCTCATTCTCCAACTTAGGCTTGATAGCATCCACCGCATGCTTGAGATTAGTTTCCTTGTCCTTATGAGATTGTTCGGCGGGATCGGTGCCTTGGGTGGAGCCATTGGATGAACCGTTTGTGGAAGCATCAGGCGTTTCGTTAAGCTCGCTAAGAGACACGGCTCGAGCTTGCTTCGCAACCGCACTCTGTGCATGAGCAGTGACGCCCCCCTTCTCGGTGTGTCCATGAGCGCGAGCCTCAAGGCTGTGGAGGTGGTTGGCATCCGCCTTCGTGACAGTACCCTCCTCAATCTTGGCTTCAACCTTTGCCAACTCCTTCTGTAGTTCTTCTTCGAGTTCGGGATGAGGAGCGTTAGCGTGGCCCAGAGCTGCCTGGATTGATCCAAGAAGAAGCTGGCAGCGTTTCAGGTCTTCAGTGGTCACCTGTGTTGGATTGGCATCAACAGCAACATGGAGGTCGCCAAAGAGGTTGGTGATTGACTGATCTGAAGAGTCGCTGACGGTGGCAGCAAGCTTAGGGTTCTGAGAGTGTCAATGGAAGCTCGATCATGCTTACTCTCGCAAAACGATGGGACTTACATCAGAATTGGCAGCCTGCGCCTGAGCTTGAGCCGAAACACTTCCCTTTGGAGGTCGTCGTCCACCCAGTTCCTTCTGCTCACGGCTCTGAATGTAAGCAGCGTCCTCCTTCGTCAGTAACTCGTCTTTTTCCATCTTGGCAGCAATGTCCTCTCGGGCCTTCTGAGCATTAAGCTCCTTGGTGACCTGAGACTGCAATTGAGCAGATTCAGAGCCTTTGTGAGGTCCACCCTCCTCCTTTGCCTTCTCGGAGATGACCTCGCTTGCAACAGAAGTCATGATGGTGGGAAGTTGGAATAAAGGGGACGGATGGTACAGCTTTACACGAAGTGCGGTTTGTCGACAGAGTTGAAAGTGGTTCGGAGATTCTGGTGCGAGTGAGATGTTCAAGAGAAGTTCAAGAGCAAGTTGTCGGTGTTGTGGGCAGGCTTAATCAGAGGCTCGCGTCGGTGGCGTGAGGTCAATCAAAAAGGGCAACCAGCAAACAAGCTCATTTCTAACCTTGGAGGGTTACTTCACCGTGACGAACCACGCCACACTACTGCAAACAGGGAAAGCCATTCACTGCATGCGTGTATGGCGATGAGATTGGCGATGAGATCTTACCCATGTATGACGATGAGATGCTACCCGTTATAGCGACGAGATGCTACCCGTTATGGCGGTCAAAACATGCCCGTGTTCCAGATGCAGATTGCACCCCAGCACGTAGTTTGCACCAGCGAAGGTCAAGGGGGATTCTCGTACCAGACACTGTTTGAAAGGACTAGGCAGGTACACAGACAATCCAATCTTGCTCTCTCGTAAGAAACAATGGTGGATGATGGTCCGAAGCAGATGGAAGAACAAATAGGTGACAGACACTGCAGGCCTCCCGTTCTCCGTTCTCATGTTCCAATTCGGTGATTGCCCACGGAAGCAATTGCAGAAGATAACGGTGTTTTGATGTGGACAAACCTATTGGCCTACGATGGAAAGTGAATCTCAGACAGAAGCGGAGAATGCGAGGGAATTATCATATCGGTTCCTTTTTACTATGATCAAGACTTTCTTATGAGATGAACAGGGACAAAGGGGATGGTTGGATGAAAAAGGCTCACGAAATATCAAGGACCGGAGAGTTTATACCTTTTGAGAAAAGGAATCGTCCTACAGGATTCGGTTCTTCATGGGTCACCATTTCGAATGATGATACGAATGTATGTGAAGAGTTGTGAATAAGGACAGCGGGCTACTCTCAGATTATCTACCTAGGTAGGGAGTATCTCGTCTACTCCATAGAGGGAACCACATCGTTGAACGGGCTGTATAGGAGTGCATAGAACTCGGTATATCCTGGATAAGCCCGGACGAAATATCACAGTGATTAGAACATCAGGTCGCAGGAATCAGGGGTAGAGAAACACTGTGCCCTGAATTGTGGAGCAGGCTTGGCCTGGGCTAGATGAGAAACTTGAGATCGATCTGTGCTGATGGGCTAGGTTTCTCCGTCTTTTGCGTTCGTGTCCCCGGTGGAGACATTCCGTATTCCGCTGACGCAGGGAAATGGCTTGACATCACGATTCGCATCTCGGAAGAATCAGGAGACTACGGAGTACAACTACGGGGAAACTCTGTACCGACGGGACATGACCATTCAAACGTGTATAGAACAGTGACAATGCTCGGAAGCTGAGGTTGCTTAGCGATGAACAGGACACGATGCAAGAGCAAGAGCAAGAGGACGATGGTTGGAGATGGACGCTCAACCCCCACGCCCCATGCGAAATTCAGGGATGCCGAGCTTCAGCCACGGCACTGTTTCTGCACGGTCGGACGCCTTTGCCGCATCCGTTTTGCAGGACTTGAAACGCTCGAACGCTGCTCTTATCCTTGAGATAAGGGTCTGGCATGTGAAAAGGGGTCTGATGTAGACTTGCGCCTCGAAATATGTAGGCGATTCACGATGGCTTGAAGAAAGTTGGTGCTGATACTCGGAAGCTGGAGGGACGCGTTGCAAGTCGTCAAGGGAGGTTTTTCGGGCCTGGGACCTGCATATTCTGCATATTTTTGGGCCACACAGCTGTCAAACCAGCGCCTAGGTAGCGAAATCTTTGCTTTCTAGTTTATCTCAACAAAGGCGTCAAAACGCCATCTACGTCGGCAAATCAAAATTCTGCAACAACGCTGCTCGGCATGCGGCGAGCCAAATTCTGAGACCCACAAACACTCCTATCGAGCCACTCAGTGTTTGCCTCCCGAGAATGAATCGGAGATCATCAGGGATTCTCTTTGCTGAGCGACCTTATTTAGATTCGCCTTCACGGACCTATTAATCGACTGCTCACCGTCCGTCTCCTTGCGTGCCTTTCTTTGTGTCGTTATTCTTGGCCTGTTCCCCATCAAAACATTTCTCATACATGCAATACTACCTGTTTCTCAATCCATTGAGATCGTCACTCGCTTTTTCACGATACTTCTCGTTAGGTTTCTTATTTTCACCGAACACGAGCCCTTCTACGTCATTGAGCGCTCCACCGGCTCTGGAAGCTCAAGGATAATCGCTCTGCCTCTCAATTGCTGTCGTGGTATCTCGTCCAATATCTGTCGCTCCAAAATAAATATGGCAACTCCAATAGACGAGCGGCCAGAGCCCACCTACAATTACAACATGCACCAACAGCGTTCTTCAGACGATGACGGAACAATTATAGGGGAGGAATCAACTCAACAAACCACAATCAATGGAAGGGAACGAAGCAACAGTCATCTGACAGTTAACACTGAGAATCTTGGACCGAGCACGTCAATGCAATCGCCATCACAGACGCGTGAGCAGGCTCACCGACTTGATGATGACTTGGCCATGCTTCATGTCGAACAACAAGTCTCCGAGGAAAATGAAGAGCTCGATCGAGACCGATCCCAAAGCCGCTCCATGCGCAGGGTTAGATCGCGTCGGGAAGACCCCATTGACGAATTTGACGCGGCGACAAATCCTTTGCACGAGAAGACGGCTTTGTATAAACCTCCTGAAAATCCGGCAACCAGCTTTGCCAAATTCTTCAAGAAGGTTCACAACTCGAGCTTCCTCATCCGATATTTCGTTTACATTACGCCTGTGGTTCTCATAATTCTCATCCCATTGCTTCTGGGTGCTTTGCTATTCACGAATGCTACAGTCGGAGGTGTAAAACTTATCTGGTTCTGCATTTGGCTGGAGATTGTCTGGCTGACTCTGTGGGCTGGAAGAGTAAGTCAGCCGACGAATCAGTACTCCAGAACTCTGTACTAACACCAGCAATAGATTCTAGCAAAAGCTCTACCATGGCCCATCGGATTAATCTCTAGTCTTTTCACAAACAATAGCAAAAAATGGAGAGATATGGGAAAGCAGCTCGAAGTGCCAGCGACCTTATTTTTTTGGTGGCTTGCCATTGAAGTCTCGTTCCTGCCTACCATGAAGAATCATCATGGCAACGGCGATAAGACTACTAGAGACTGGGAGAAAACCATGAACAAAGTATTGGTTGCAATATTCATCGGCGCAATCTTGAACTTCATCGAGAAAATTATCATCCAGCTTATTGCCATCAGCTTCCATCTTCGAACCTACGCCGATCGGATCGAACTAAACAAGTTCCAGATTGGCAGTTTAGCAAAACTCTACAAGTTCTCGAAGGAGAAAATCACTATGGATGATTCCGAGTTCGAAGCAAAATCAGGCCCTGCCTCTGGTGCCCGCACTCCTGGTCAGCTTGTGAAGGAAGCGCAGAAGAACACCCGAGAGGCGTTCAGCAAGTTTGGAGACATGGCAGGCAAGATCGCTGGAGACTTTACTGGTAGACAGGTTACGCAAAGTACCCATCCTCATCAAGTCGTTCTAACCTTGCTTGGAACTACGACCGGGAGTCAAGTACTGGCACGCCGGCTATACCGAACTTTTGCACGGGAAGATACGGAGACTGTTCATTCGGAGGACTTGAAGAATGCATTTGAAAATGATGACGAGGCAGATGCGGCTTTTTCAATGTTTGATAAGGATATGAATGGCGACATCTCCATGGAGGAACTGGAAGCTGTTTGCGTCGAGATTGGCCGAGAGCGCAAATCGATCACGGCCTCACTTAAGGATCTGGACTCTGTCGTCAGCAAACTTGACGATGTCTTCATGTTTATCGTTTTCATAATTGCCCTGTTAGTGTTTATCTCTCTGATCTCCTCGTCAGCCGCCGGTGTTCTCACCTCTGCCGGATCTGCCGTCTTGGCTCTCTCCTGGCTCTTCTCAGCAACTGCTCAGGAATTCCTCCAATCGGTCATTTTCGTCTTCGTCAAGCATCCGTTTGATGTTGGTGACCGCGTGGGAATTTACGGAAATACAGGTGCTCTTGGACGAGGTGATGATTACTTCGTCAAAGAAATTGCACTTTTGTACACGGAATTTAAGAAGATGGAAGGTCACGTTGTTCAAGCCCCAAACAGCTATCTAAATACCCTCTTCATTCTCAACCAACGACGTTCCGGTGGGCTTGCCGAAGCTGTCCCAGTTACGATCAAGTTCGGCACTACCCTCGATCAAATTGACCAACTCCGTCAAAGACTGCTGGAGTTCGTTAAATCCGAGAAGCGAGAGTACCAGTCCAACATCCTTACTGAGTTGCGGGAAGTCCTTGAGTGTCATTCAATCACACTCAATGTCGTCTTTTTCTACAAATCCAATTGGCAGAATGAGCTGCTGCGTCTCCAACGCCGCAACAAGTTCATTTGTGCCATGATGGTATCCATGCAAGAGCTTGGAATCGAAGGACCTCGCATGCGGTATCCTGGCCAGAAAGAGTCGTTCCCAGTTTATTTGCAGAACGTACCTCACACTGCTACGCCTGGTGTCGGTCACAATGGTCATCCGGACAACCCGAATGGGATACTTCACCAAGAGTCCCAAGATCCCCCGTTCGTGGCTCCTGCAGACGATTCAAGTGCCGCTCAGCAACCTAATCGATATGGATCTATTCTTCGCTCTGGTGGTACACGCCCACGTGGGGAATCTCTAGCGCAGATGGGTCGTCGCGTCGACTTTTCGCTCGGAATGAAAGACATTTCTTCTGGCGACTTGACTGGTGACGTCTATGAAGATCGCGAATCTCAGTCCCGGTCTCGAGCTACCGTTATCAGAGTGACTTCTCCGTCACGTCACTCGCAGGACCGCGCCAGGTCATCAGAAACCGGCCGCTCGACCTCAGTCACTGATCGAACGAGCAATCAAACCAATCGACTTCAACGAGTAAATACCGATAGCTCTGCTTCCCGCAACCGTAGCAGCCATCGCAATCGCTTTTTTGGCCGCGGCAACCGTAATAACGATCAGGATGTTGACCTCATGGAATCTGGTATGGCCGACATACCAGAGAATGGAAACACATTTTCCCGCCCTCTCGATCCTCGGAGTGGACTTGTCAGCCCAGCAGCGATGCGGTTGAGCCACGATGAAAGCCGTCCTCCGCAATCTTCTGGAGCATTGCCATCGGCTTCGGAATTCGGTCGACCCAAGCGGAGTCAAACTGACACTTATGAAATGAGGCATATGCATTAGTTATAGAACCAAGATCTCATTTGTTTGTTGAGGCCAGTTTACAGCATTTATGGCGTAATTCATTCAGAGAGGCACTCTGTTGCAGGTTACTTCATGGCGCTCAGCACTCAAATGTCAGGCTACGATTGTTGATTTGCGGCCAAGAGCTGCTTCATAGATTTTCATACCTGTAGCGTTCAAGGATGATTCATTTCACCACTACCGCTTTCCGGACAAACATAAAGTCGTGACCATGTATTATAAGAACTCTCCCCAATTCAATTGATGATTCGAGGTTCTCAAATAAACCCTTCAGCTTCAAGCACCAGAGTAAAGAGCTCCACAACCATGGTATAATACAATGTAGACTTCCATAGTGAACAGGGCCTTCCCAACGCCGATTGCATCGTACATACATTTTTGTACATCCTTTTCGGTCTTTCTGGAGGTGCCAGTCGACCGCTACTGCTATGTCTTTTGTCCTTCGTCCGCATCTCCTCCAAGGTTATATGTGATCAAACACAATTCTGCCATTCATGCTCATTTCATACTTCCAGGTGAATTGCCAGACGAGTTTGGAGGTTGCGCCCGTTGAACCGGCTCGTCGGGGACTATCACATCTTCGAAATCATCTTGTGAAATGACGTGGAGGGTGTAAGAGTCTGGACCATGGTTAGCATTTTGATACCAAATGCGAGTGGACTTTCATAGTTCGTACAAACTCCAATGACAAAAGCACAAAGCGATATGCCGGTGACTGCATTCTTAACCAGATAGGGATATCGGGCCCGGACGAGTGCGGGTGATTGCCTGAACTGCTTGTCGTAGTATGAAGAGCGGAAGAGGCTATGGTCATCAGTAAATGTTGGAGCGGAGAAGTTGTAGACTTACGGCATCGTGGGCAAACGATATGACTTCCTGGTTGATGTGCGCAGGACAGTGAAGGGAAGGTTCTTTGGTGTTGCGGCTCTTTTTGAGCACGGACCCTAAAACGCCTTCACGGGCGGTCGTCACTTAAGGGCTGCATGCACCCTTCACCTTCCAACGAACAATCACCACGTCGTAGATCCATTGTCTTCTCTTCCATCACGACTTCATCTCCTATATTTGCCTACCTTCGGTTTTACTAGGGTATGATTGAGGGAGTAGTCAAACACATCGGCAGCTTTGTCGCGCCAGCACGCGGGTAGTTCTTTGGCGTCGTGTGTGAGCAAGCCTTCATTTCTGGCTTCAGGAACAAAGCCCATCTGCATCTGCGCTCCCTTTCTCCCCGATAGCCATCATGAATGCCTCTTCTCAGACGCTGGGACAGCTGGAATCAGCTCGGAGTCTAGCCCTGAGCGATGGTAGATACTATCCCACGATTATACCTGGTGTCCTACCTATCATTGGTGCCAATGCGAACACTGCACTCGAGATACGACGATGGGGTGCGGACTTTTTAGCAGAAACTTTTGCGTCTCCAACATTCCCTGCAGAAGCAAAGGAGAGCAGCAGTCTACAAGTCCTGGAATCGCTGAAAGGTTACCTCGAACTCGTGGAGGATACTGAGGTCATCAAGAGCGCTGTACAAGCAGCTGCCAGCATATACCCATTGATTTACAGGCATACGTAAGTTCCCCCCTCCCCGTCGCCATGTAGAAGCTTGGTAAGATCGTGAACATTGGCTTGTCGATATCTGTCTCGTCATGATGCATGAACGAAACCAAAGTATTGGAAGAATGGTATCTTATATTTGCATTGTGTATTCAGAGCCCTCGACCCAAACGATGTCCATAATTGGCAGATCATGTCTGCGATCAAATCGAATATACTCCGGAGAATGGACTCGGCCACTCCAGGCGTGCGGATATGCTGTGTCAAATTCGTTCAGCAAGTGATTCTGGTGGAGACACCGGGATATATTGCAGATCCAAGGGTGCGATTCGGCCCCCAGTCCAGTGATAGTCCCAAAAGAAACGCTCTTACAAACTCGCAGCGCCTCGAACAGAATGACATATCCCTCGCCCTCGTACCCCGCGACCATCCCCTTTTACCGCACCAAAATCTTGAAGCCGAAGCTTCTGGTCTTCTGGACCGGTTGCTCGATATAATACATGGAGATCACAGGTTAGATAGTCTGGAATTGGATAGGAGGTCAACTCTGACAGGAGACAGTGATGCCTTGCTTGTTACTGCTACTCTTAATAGCTTGGGGACACTCATACAGCGGCGGCCTTCTATTGCCAACAAGATCTTGTCAAGCGTCCTCAATTTCAACCCGCTGAAGCTGGCGAATTCTCCCATGACACCCAAGAGCAGGGTCATCATGAAGTCAATAGAGCGCACGACACGAGCACTTCTTTTGAATATCATGAAACGGTACGCCATCAACACTCTCATCCCTGCTGTGACGGTGTTGGGCTGATTTCTATAGGCATCCGGATAGTCCCTCAAACGGCCGAATACAGCAATATCTGGAGCGTATGCATCGCATGCGCCTGGATGTGTTTGATGAATCTAACCGGAAAAGACCTGCTCCTACAGAACCTACTGATGGCTTAGACCAGGCAAAACGACAGCGTCTAGGGGCAGACGTGCCTCCAGTTGCTCAATCCGTCGCTCCACTGCCACCTGGGCCAGTTAGCTTTGCCCAGCTTTTCACCCTAACTGCAGAGGAGGGTGCAAAGAGCTTTGATGTTCAAGCAATTCCAGTCGACCTTGTTGTGAGGATAGTAATACCCATACTCCAGTCCATCGATCAGAATAAGCTGGACAGTGCTATCAATGTATGTGATGACCCTTTCAGACGTGTTCCCAAGACCGCATTTGCGTACTGTTGAGGTGCTGGTGCGCCTCCTTCACTTGGCCCCGGGAGCTTACACGCTCGACGTCACGTGTTACATCATGGCTCTTGTGCCAGCCCGAAGCAATCCTGCGTTCCTAGCACCTCAAACTCAACACTCACTTTCACCTGCACACACACTCAGCGTTCCCGGCATGGGATACTTTGGCTAACAATGGAACAGACTGTCCGCGGTAGATATCTATCCTTGAGCAAAGCTCCACCTCGCTCGGCTGTTGATGCCGTAGACGCAGCAACAGATAGACCATCTCTTGAAGATGAAGACGAATACGAGCCAGACTTCGAACCCATCGAAGATGCCGAACAAATTACCAACAAGATGGACCACGCCGCCGATACTTCTTTGTCTGAGCGAGTCCCCGACGCACCACTCGCGCCATTCAAACTGCCTCAGGCGCCACCATTGACCGAGCAAGAAATTCACAAGTATGGCGAAGGCACTGTCAGAAGACTCTTCGGCCTCTTGGCTTCCCTAGAGGAAGCACAACCTCGGTCTAGGGGAATCAAACGGGGCTTCAATCGTCTTGCAGCAAACAACGATGACCGAGACTCGTGGGTGACAATTATATCCCGCTTAGCAACTCGAGCAGCAGCTGGTCTTGACGACCCGGACGAGTCTATCAAGTCAGAGTATGGCAGTCCTGACAAAAAGGGAAACTTCTCGCTCAGTGAGACCATCCGCGATGCTCTATACAACTACATCATGTACGACTGGCGCAAACGAATTGACGTTGCGACAAGCTGGTTATCCGAAGAGTGGTACAACGACCGTATCCAACTCCAAGCTTCACAAGCAGCGGCAAGCGACACCGTCAATGGTGACACGGCCAATTTTCCCATGCCAACGCTGCATTATCGCAAGTGGGTACTCAAGCTCCTCGATGCTATCCTGCCTTTCATAGAAGGAAACGACAAAGGCATCATCAGATTCCTCTCTGAGATCCCAGAGATAGATCGTGACATCCTCGAGCGAGTGAAGAAACTGGCGGATGACCCGGATCGTGTGAACTTGACGGTTATGGTACTTCAATATCTGTGCCTGTTCAGGCCACCAGCCAGAACTATGTGTGTGGACGTTCTGGAGGACCTATGGAGGAACAGTGAGTCCTGACTTTGACCTTAGTTCTTAAATGAGGAGCGATGGTTTTGCTAATGGATTTGCAGATGAGGAGGCGAAACCTTTCACTCAAAAGCTGCTCACGAAATGGAGGCCCGAGGCGCTGCAAGTGGAGCAGAAGCCAGAGATTGCGAACGGGTCTTTGGAGGTGAAGGCGGTTTAAGGCAGTGCTGCTCGGACTCGCTGCATTGGATCCAAGCTCGGATCCTGAAGTGACTGCTGAATCACTTGCACATATATGACTTCTATGTTCTTTGTACGATATGAACTTGCTCGAGGCGAAGGTTAAGGGAGGCTTCTTTCAATGGGACTTCTTGCTTGTGTGGTGTCTTGGGGACACGGGAGACTTGCTTTGTTCTCCCATTGGGGTCCCTGGATTACTTTCTCGTGCTGTTTCTACCTATGGTAGAGTTGCGCTACCGCAGAAGGGTAGCATGGTCAGACTTTCATGAACCAATATCATATTCGAACTCGAGTTCGGCTTTTGCAAACATGTTCGTGGTTTATGCTACCCTCTAAAAATTGAACAGAGCCCACACATTGGTGAGGTGTAACATCAGACTCAAGCGAGCATTGTGTTAAACATTAATATGTCCCGTTTACCTCCTTCTGCATGTCTGGTTAACCTTCTGCGCAACGCATCAAAGTGCCTTCACTACCGCGACTACTTGCAACATATTTGCCTTGTTTCCAACTCTATTAGCGTGCAGTTTGGAACAATTATTATTAGTATAAACCCAAGTTTGCCATTGCTAATTGTAGGCTTAACAACACTTTTATGAAGGTTGCGTTTCTCATTGAATTTTTCGAACAAGATCTGACTCACGTGAGGGAAGATTTTCAGCAGGTTGTTCAATGACAGTACGTATTAAAGTTAAATCGCAAAGTTGTTATTAATAAGACATTTATGCACTCATTTATCTCATCCTGATTACTGCTCTCCTCCTGATAATTCCTGCTTCGAGCCCGGTTGCTATCTTCTCATAAACCTACTGGTGGTCTCCAGTGTCGTGAATGGAATCCGGCAGCGCTCTTTCGAGTTTCTCGGGGACCACTTTCTGGATTCCCTTCGGTACGATCGAAGCGTCACCGCCATCCTTGGCATGAGTGACACGGCCGGTACCGCTGCCTGTGTCGTGAACCTGGTGATGTTATTAGTCATGAATGTAGAAGATAAGATGGAGGGAAGCAGCAGAAGAGCGGTGAATTGAAGGTGAGCTCGGTGTAGAGAAAAGGCAAGGTAAAGAAGGAAGTATAGACAGTAAGAGGTCGATATTGATGGAGTGAGTACTGAATTCGGGGAATAAATGGATACAGTACCTTGTTCGGCAGGCTCTCTTCGAGGCCCTTGGGGGCTTTGTCTTGTACCATGTCGGGGACTTTGGAGTCGCCGACAGCGTGGGAGGCGCCTTGACCCTGTTCGTTCTGCATGATTAATTCGAAATGAAGTCTCTGTATTGAGAAGAAAATGATTTGATAGATGTTTGATATTCAGTTGAGACTTGTAGTGATGATTGAATGGAAAATTGAATTATTGTTGGAAGAAATTTCCTGGGCTTTATATATCTGTTCATTCTAAAGAGCAATACTTTAATTTCGTCATCCTGAACAAGCTTACTTCCTTTTCATGCACTCATACGTATACATCTTGTAGCCCGGGGTTGGAGATTCCTCCGTCCCCGTAGTTTTCGCCATGTCAATAGACGAATGCGAGCTTAGCGTACTAGCTGAGCCATTTAAACTCATGAATCATACGTTAGGGAAAGAAGAGCTAAGGGAGTTACGCCCGAAGTGCTCCTTACGAGCTCTTCTAACGTCAGTAGGCAGTATAATAAAAGTGTATGATAGCATCATCACCACACCAAGAACCAGTTACAGGAAGCGGACACGCGAGATGCTTTCAACTCGATACTAACGGGCCGTAAGGCGGCAGCAACGTCCGGATCGCTGCGGATCAACTGATGGGATTTGGGAACTCTGATGGATATGCAAAGTCCATGACGATGATCACGACGTGAAGCTCGGGAAGCTAGTGGCCTCATGTTGCGCTAACTCCATTGGGCAATTAGCTATGATAGTTAGCTTTATTGGCCAACATCCTGCATATAAAGCTATGTCAATGTTGGCAGAATTACTGGTCTCGTAGGAGTTAAAGGTACATCCTTTGTAGCATTTGTATGTATACGTCCGAATCCAGGACAGAGGTAGGGGTATGAGACTTCTCACAATCACAGTACACACAGTTAGCTTGAGTGAAAAAGCCGAATTGTATTCTAGGCATTCGATGCAAAGTGATGCTCAGATGAGATCAGGACGAGAGGCTGGGGTACCACGAAGGGAAAACGAATCTATCCAGGTCGAGGAGACCAGAGACTCATATGAACACATGTTTGATTGAGTTATTCTCATGAGTTGTTACGGAGCGGTGGCAGATGATATCGGTCATGTTTTTCGTTAGTCTGCCCTATGATACAGTGGGAAGCCAACTTGACATCGCTCTGAATGTTTACATTCTGTCGATGGTCTCATGAATCTGCCTGATCCTCAAAGTTTACTGCTTTTTGTTTTGCGAATAGATGAAATTGGCAGCTATGGGAGCGGTCAGCATGTACTCTATCGAAACGCGCCAACTGCAGCTGCCCATAGCACCAGACGGCATTCATATATGGACAGGAATGAGTGTGTTGGATGTTGGTCGAGAGACCACTTACCGACTGGCACTAATTCATTATCTTCTGCCCATTGCCTGACACCTTTCCGCTCCTCCCCAGTTCCCCAGTGTTGCCTATCCTTAGGTTTCGTGAGGTCTAGGGGTTCGCTGGTGCCGTTCGCTGGGGCGAAAACCAGAAATACGTATCGGTGCTTTCCTGTCTTAGGTGGCGGGCCAGGAGGTTTGTAATCCATGATCTCATCATATTCCTTCTCTTTTTTCTTCTCCTCGACTCCAAAGAGCTCTTGCAGAAGAGTGGAGGTCTTTTCAGCAGCCAGGGGAACTCCCGCTGCAATCCAGTGGCACATCTCACTCCATTCAGGATTATCCCGCGAAGGTGCATCAGGATCAGTAAGCGTAATCACGTAGGTCATGTTGGAAGTCGCACGGGGTTTGGATGCATTGGTCTCGTCGTAAAGTTCAATTGTGGGGGTGTCTTGTACGTGTTTCGGTTTGATAGTATTGCCTAAGGATGCTTCCTGCTTAGGCCATGATATGGAGACGGTAAGTGAGGGAAGGAAGTCATCGATAACTATGGTTTGGGGTTATTTTAGAAGATGAGATATCTTATGGGGGTCTGTACCCGTGGGAATAATCTCTGCTTTCTTGAGTCTGAGTCATGATTAGTAGCCAGGAAGCGCTGCAATTTGTGGTGAAACGCACTCAGCTCGTACAGCCAGTACACTGTTCGATGCTGCAAGGTGAATCGGTGTCTGGGCTGCTGGCCAACCCAATGATGGACTGCTTAGCAGAAACAGCTGGAGGAAGAACGAAGCTTGGAGGAACATTGTGGCTTAAGCTCGCGCCTCACTTGGGTTTGGGGGCCTCGAAGTAGGAGTAGAAGCTCCCAATCCTGTAAAGCAATAGAATTGGTTATTGGAATTGACAAATGAAACTCAATTGGAAGGTTTCTGAGGACTGGACGGCGACAGTGATTGTGGGCGCCTGAGTATAGTTGTGGGAGCTCTCCCCGCATTGTCGTCATTCATGCCTCACTTCGCCGATCCATCACCACCAACATCTGACCTATCCTTAACGGGCTTCATAATCACATAATCTGCGATATACCTTCTCAAATGACGGGTCAGTGTTTTATGCGATATTATCTATATATATTTCTATCTACGATGCCGAAGATTTTAATGCATACAAATTAACTGAGCATCCAACTCCACGCAGTCTTCACGTAGAACTCAAAAAAAATGCAGGGCCCAGTTTCCAACAAAATCACTATCAGTCACATATTTAGGGCTAAAAGGGTACCTAGATGGTGATATAGAGCATATGTCTTGCTGAAGAATACTAAGGACAAAAGATGTGAAGAAGCCTCCCACCAGGACAACGCAAAAATGCGGCCGTGTTATCATTTCGTGTCCCTGAACCCTCACAATGTTGTGGCCTATCAAATGGGTTCCGCCTCTAGAAAGGTCTTACTGTCCGTAACGAAGCGCATGTTGGTCTCTATGTTCTGTTTGCGTAGTGCTTGCGCTCGCATGCTAGTGGTTATCCCGGAGTAGTCGTGGAGCAAATTGGAATGCAATCCCAACTAGATGACTAAGTATCAGTTAGAGCACCTAACAAACACTGATCCGTGTTGACTCCAGCGGATAGGAACGTATTCTACCCGCTTTTTGAAGGTACTGATACACAGCTATACTCCAGGACTCCACAGGCCACTCACACGATTCTTATCGAAGAAGACATCGTTATCGGTCACGGCAACACGAAGGTCGTGCTCGGTTGTCCCCTATTAAGTTAAACGACTTCAATGCATTTTCTTCTCAGCGTTCGATAACTTTGAGGTTGGTTTGACTGTATCGGCGGCCCTGCTTCCGCTTCCGTCCATCATGGGAGTTGTATTTAGTAGAGGATGAAGGGCGCATCAGCCTCGAACCACCAGAGCTATAAGTATCATTCTTGCAGATAACCGAAGAAAGCTGAGCAAACGGTCAATGCTAAGGTACTAAATCTAGCCGATTGCCTGATTGACACAAGGAGTAGGCGTGAAAGAAATGGCTTGTGTTAGTGAGCAAAGCAGAGCGTGAGCAATTGAATAGGTGAATGTCTCGTCAAATACGGCGTTTTGGTTTTGCAGTAGCATTACTTTCATAAGATGACGCTATTCCCAAAGCGCGCGGACGTGGGAAAACCTGCAACGCCGTCGTCACAAGCAACGCCTGGCAAACACGAAGACACCTCGTGCCATTGTCATTTTCCGATCCTCTCCAGCTACTATACACCTCTATCTGCCTGCACTCAACGACCGCCAATACCGATGCTATCATCTACCCCGTTGTAGATAATTTACTTGACTTCCAGCACCGCACTTTGTTTACCCGGTTGAGGACACCCCAGGGCATCAGGAGGCCATCACTACTTCGCTCCACAGCATTATCGCAATGGCCTCGCTTGGAGATGAGCTGCTCAGCATCGTCAACAGGCTGCAAGACTTGGTCTTTAACACCATAGGAAATGATTCCCTGGACTTACCGCAGATTGTATGCCCCGCCTGCAAACTACACATGACGACCGGCAGACACTAATCCTCTTGAACAGGTTGTCGTAGGATCACAGTCGTCGGGAAAGTCATCAGTACTTGAGAACATCGTTGGCAGAGATTTTCTTCCCCGAGGAAGCGGCATCGTAACTCGACGTCCTCTTATTCTTCAACTTATCAACATTCCTAGCGAGCGCGACGACAAACCAGCAGGGGATGAAATCCATGTGCCACATACACCTGCGAGCGTTGAAGGGCAGCAAGAATGGGCCGAATTTCATCATATTCCCGGGCGAAGGTTCTATGACTTTTCCGAGGTTAAGCGGGAGATTGAGGCCGAGACTTCACGAATAGCTGGGAATAACAAAGGAATTAATCGACAACCTATCAACCTCAAAATATACTCTCCTCATGTTTTGAGCTTGACGCTGGTAGACTTACCAGGCTTGACAAAGGTGTGTCGCGCGGAGCAATTTCACATGCGCTTGAGCTGAACATGTTACAGGTTCCCATTGGCGATCAGCCATCCGATATTGAGAAGCAAACGAGAAATCTCATCTCTGAATACATCGCGAAGCCCAATAGTATCATTCTGGCAGTTTCACCCGCAAACGTTGACCTGGTTAACTCAGAAGCTCTGAAATTAGCGAGACATGTAGATCCAATGGGCAGGAGGACAATCGGCGTTCTCACTAAATTGGATCTGATGGATCATGGGACCAACGCTCTGGATATTCTTTCTGGTCGCGTGTATCCTCTAAAACTGGGTTTCATTGGAATCGTGAACAGATCCCAGCAAGATATACAGGGCAATAAGTCATTGTCGGAGGCGCTTCAAGCCGAGAGGGACTTTTTCAAGCACCACCCGGCGTACAGGAATATGGCAAATCGATGCGGGACTCAATTTCTGGCCAAGAGCCTCAACCAAACCCTCATGTCTCACATTCGAGATCGGTTACCAGACATCAAGGCACGGCTGAACACTTTAATGGGTCAAACACAACAGGAACTGGCCAGTTATGGCGATGTGGCATTTACGGGTAAGGAACACAGGGGATCACTTATTCTACAGCTAATGACCCGGTTTGCCTCCTCATTTATCTCTTCGATTGATGGTACTTCGGCGGAGATTTCGACCAAAGAGCTTTGTGGTGGCGCCAGGATCTATTACATCTTCAATTCCGTGTTCGGGAACTCCTTGGAAACGGTCGACCCAACCCAAAACCTCTCCGTTCTTGATATCCGGACAGCCATCCGAAATTCCACTGGCCCTCGTCCAAGCTTGTTTGTCCCCGAATTGGCTTTCGACCTCCTTGTGAAACCCCAAATCAAACTGCTCGAAATCCCCAGCCAGCGCTGCGTGGAACTAGTTTATGAAGAATTAATCAAGATCTGCCACACCTGCGGTTCGACCGAACTTAGCCGATACCCTCGCTTGCAGGGAAAGCTTATCGAAGTCGTATCCGACCTTCTTCGAGAGCAACTTGGGCCATGTTCTCACTATGTGGGCTCTCTCATCGATATTCAACGTGCTTACATTAATACCAACCATCCGAATTTCCTTGGCGCTGCAGCAGCCATGTCTTCCGTCATTAATGACAAAGAAGAAGGTCAGAGGAGAGCGAGAGAGGCGGAGGAGAGAAAGAAAAAGGACAGGCGGAGATTACAAAACACAAACGGAGTGAATGGTGTTGAGACGCCGGAAGAGGAAGAGGAAACGGAAGCTACGGCTGGAAAGTCGGGTCAACTCCCACTCCGTGCACATCATAGCAAAGCCAGCAGGAGTATGTCTCCGGCAGTTGGACGTGTAACAAATGGGTCTCACAGCACAGCAGGCGCCTATACGCGATCTCCACCCCCTTTCAACCAGTATGGTACAGCCGGCTCAGCGCGGGACAGCTTCCTCAACTACTTTTTTGGCAAAGATGGTTCTACGCCGGGAAGTGCACCCCCAACCGCGCACGCATCTGGTGCTCTTCCTGACCGACCTGGAAGCCGACATGTTAGCCAGAACATCGAGCCGAGCTTCGCAGCGAGCTTTCGACGAGGCGATACTCGGGCTCCTGAGAGGCATGTTTTGGAAATGGTGCCCGATGAAAACGAATCAATGATACCTTCGCGCGACTATGATAGTCCTTTCGTAAGTCCTTGTTCATATCTGATTGAAACGCGAGAAACTAACTAGAACAGCCCAATGACGAAGCACCCGCATTGACCGAACGAGAAGCTCTCGAAACCGAACTGATTCGCCGTCTCATCTCATCATATTTCAACATCGTCCGCGAAACGATAGCAGACCAAGTACCCAAGGCAGTCATGCACCTTCTTGTCAACCATTCGAAAGACGTCGTTCAGAACCGATTAGTCAGTGCGCTCTACAAAGAAGACCTCTTCCAGGATCTCCTCTATGAAGACGACACTATCAAAGCCGAGCGCGAGAAGTGCGAGAAGCTACTCAAGACGTATAAAGAGGCGGCCAAGATCGTTGGAGAGGTACTATAACCCATTACTATTTTCCCTCCATGTATTGCACTGTAGGTTATAGGCTGTACAATTGTTCATAGTGATCATTCCACTTGGTCAAAGATCACGGCGTTGGGAGGCCTAAATGCTTTTCCTAGGCTTTTTGCACCTATGCTGTTATTTCTACTTTTCTGCTAGCTCGCAGATTCAAAAGGGTTGGCAGGGTGTTACGTGGCTCATGTATGTAGTCGATGGATTGTAACATGCATTTATATTCAAAGTGAGGAGACTGAGTCTTGTTACTCTTGTCCATGAATATCATTCGGCCAAAATAGTACGTCCAGGCTGAACATCGGCTAACATGATGTCTTACTCCAGCAATGCGTCCTAGCAGAAGAGTCCATTGAACGAGTCAATACGAGCTCTAGAGAGGGTACTCAACGTTTGAGGCTCCCGTTCACCTTCACAATAGAAACCATATACCTCTTCTATAGATTCAAGAGTAGAGGTTTTTGGTACTTAGTAGATTATAAACCTTTAGGTTAGAGCTACAACTAAAGGTAAGGCCTAGAGAGTCTGCGTATGGGATGTAGGCTAAGTGAACCTACACTCAGGGACGTGGGCGCCCTTGGGTCCCGTCCCTATAGCTCAATCGTCCCGTGGAAAGCATCCAAACAGTATGAGAGCTTGTGGGGGGTTCTTGATCTGGGACCGTGGAACCAATGGCCTCTCGGAGGTTTGGAGTTCTACGATATCTCATCTCAACTCCCTATTTCTTGGGGGCGGAATCAAATAGCTTAGCCAATCCGATGCTAATAAGGTTTAGATAGCGTGAGCCATAGTAACATTTTTTGTCTATTATCCAAAAGTGGTGAGACATTCAGCAGGAGACTGGAACACCCGTCTCGTATAACCCTAGATGAAGGTAAAGATGGCTATATATTCATGACTCCCAAGTTTTGGACGATCTTACGACGCCTTGAAGGCATTCAGCTTCTGTCACTCGTTTGTTTGAGCAATAGTTACTTTAGCCGTTCCTACGTTCTTGTTTAATCTTTGCTATTCTTTTGCCTCGGAGGCACTTGTTTGTTGTTCCGCCGCCACACACTCAAGCCCAGAGCCTATTCATTCCAGTCCAATCCTTTTCGAGTCAAAATGCTCTTGCCGATTGTCCTTACGCTCTCGCTTTTAGTCCAACGAGGCATTGCTCAAACTGTAGCTTGGACAAAAGGCATATTTTGTCTGGGCGGCAATGACACTAGCATTGACGACCCAAACACCAATCTCGTCGTAGACCTCCTCTATAACTACCAAAGAGAATTGGTGATTCCAACACGATCTTGGCTGCGACCTCGCTCCCCCAGCTTCCGGCGATATGTTCTCGCTCCCCGCCGGCGGCTCCTTCACCGTTGAAACGGCACACAACAGAGCCTTCACGACCCTAAGCTACGATGGCACGAAAGTCTTCGACTGGCCTGATGGGGGGTGGTCATCCTGAGGATTGGGCCGGTCCTGGCTCACCGCCGGATTGTATCCAGGACGACGGGGCGTTGCACACGCAGAACCAATCCATGGCTGCCGGAACTGCCTTCGCTATCTCCTACACCTCCGAACTGTTTGAGGTCACTATGGAGAATCTTGTCGTTTTCACCACGCTCGCGCATACACCCTGGAAGTGCCTTGCTACCTATCAGGTTCCGAAAGCCATGCCTCCTTTTCCGCCTGGAGACTGTACATGTGCCTGGCTTTGGATTGCGGAGGGTTGTGGACAGCCGAATATGTATATGGCGGGGAATAGGTGCAACGTCACCGACTCTACCTTTACAACTCCGTTGTCGAACGCAAGGGCACCAGTCTACTGTAGAGACAACAGCAACAAATGTGTCAAAGGGGCTAAGCAGATACTTACATGGAATCAGCTTACTAGGAATAATATTGAAACGGGACCGATTAGTTCGTCTAGTACAGTGGTTCCTTCAAGTGTCTCTAAGGTGGAGCACGTCAGTAGTTCGACAATAGTTGTAGAGAGTCTTGCAGCCGACCAAAGTAGCTCTGCTGTACCCACGATTTCGTCGCCAGTCACTACGTGTCCTCCTGCTGTTAAGTGCGAGGTCGTTATCGAAACAGCTGTTGCGACGACGGTGCAGTAAGTGACTGTGTATCACAAGTGCCAGGTTGCTCTCCTTTTGGGCTTGGGAATTTGAAGATTTTTGGCGAAAAAATCGTCGATGACTACTGCTTGGATAGCAGCAATTCTCTTCTTGTAGAAATACGACTCTTTTTGAAACTCGAGGACCTGGTCTATATGTCGACCAAAAGCAGAGGGAGCTGGAATGCATGACATTGACAATCGATTGCGAAGACCCATAGAACATTTCCACTAGTCCTCATCTTTTTGGAAGGAAGTATGCTTATATATTGAAACGTGACCAACCGCATAGTCTATATTGTACAGTAGGTACAAGTAATACAACAGGAGTCGTTTCCCTGGACGGTTCCAGGATTATGCCCCAGCATTGCTCTCTTTTATCCTCTGCCATGCGCACAACTGTTCGACCTCGCAGCCCATCGATATCCGTCCACGAACAAAGAAAACCTCCGTCACTTATTAATCGTCTTTTATTCCGAGCAGCGCTGGATAGTCGGCATTGGGGTCTTGAGAGTCCGTTTTCGCTAGAGGATACAACATCAGTTCTGGAACTTCTGATACAACGCCCTTGTAGCGCAATTATCTTTCTCGAAGGTCTGTTGCTCTATTAGGACTAAATGTGGACATACCAGCACTCTTAGGGGCATCTGATGGATGGCTTTTTGCCCACTCAGCTTTCGCTTGTGATATCAAATCCTCCTTGTGCTTGTAGTCGCGGTTGATCTTGTCGAGCTTGTCTTTCGCGGATATCGAGGCTTGGTGATAGATACCATAGAAAACACCGAAACCTAGTGCGGACCATCGGAGGACCTGTGGTTCATCATATTTAGCTTCCGATTCTTCACTGAAACGACCACAGACGCTTCACAGAGCACTTCGTGTATTTCCAAACCGCATTGGACGATTGAGACGTACGTTGACCCCCACAGAGGTAGACATGATCGCTGTCGAGCAAAGACCAGATAGGGCGCGACGGGGGCAATGAAGATGCCAATGGCTGTAGAGATGCTGCTGCGACAACTTCAGTGGCCTTTTAGGCTGCGCAGAGCTCGATGTGAGGGTGGTAGGGGTGGAAGAAGTGTCGTCGTGAGGGTTGAAGAAAGCTGTCTTCGCACGCGGTTCATCCCGAATTCTCAGAGCTTGGCTTGGCGTCCCTGGCCTTGGCAGTCCAGAAATGAAGTGGTAAACATTCACTATCTGCCCACTTCTACTCTTCATGCTTCACTTTTTGACTTGTGCTTTTTATCATGAGCTGCTGCACGTAACATTGCTTTCAGGCCTTTGCGCTTCGCTTTTCAAGCTGTGAAACTGCCCGTCTTCAACCCTTAGATACAACCATACAACCGTAGCTTCGGGCTTTCGCGACCTCCCTCCGCAAAATGGACCTACAAACACCACAACAGAGGAGGGATGAAATCATAGCAAAGAAAGCGAAACTTGCAGAGCTCAAGCGCCAAAGAGAACTCAGGAAAGAGAATAATCTAAGTCGACCGAGCATTGGCGGCCCGTCAGAGGTCTACTCTCTCTACCTGCTTCACGAAGTCGTCGCTAACACTTCAACTAGATAGTACAGCCTACACCGCGGGGACCTGACGGTAGACGTGAGCTAAACGATCTAATATCGAGCATACTGGATGACAGCAGACCAGGATCTACGAGACCTGGATCTACAGGACCCGCATCGCCGGCAGGAGGGCGAGGAAGCCGGCCAACTTCAGTCATAAGTGGGGGGCAGCTAAGCGGTGACAATCCGGATAGCGTTGCAGGAGGGGCTGAGAAACCATCTGCGGGAGTTGACCGAGAGGCGCAGACATTGTCCATAGCACCCCTCGCTACAGTCTACGAATTTTCCTCAGAACCAAAGCCCGAAGTCATAACATATAGCAAGGGCGTACAAACCTCAGATCAATGGGATCCTCCGAGAAAGGAACGACAACCTGGGTCAGATTCAGAATTCGAGGGGTCACCGACAAGGACGCCACGCGCGAGTAAGAGATTGAGTCGGATGCAAAGGTCGAGGGATGAGGAGATCAGACAGAATCTAAGGAGGGAGATAGAGGAAGAGGTGAAGGCAGCTTTACAAGAGACGAGACCCGATGGAACTGCGATAGTACCGACGTCACAGCAGAATTTCCCGGCGAGGACATTAACGAATGAGGAGCTAAACGCTGTCACGTCATCGGACGATTTCATGGACTTTGTGGAAAGGTCGAGTAAGGTTATAGAGAGGGCATTGGATCAGGAATACGATTTACTACAGGACTATGCGCAGGGTGGCCTGAATGGCCTGGATGAGGAAGATGAGGGATACGGCTCGACTAGTGGCAAGAAAGGACGACGAATAAAGGAGGTCGCACAATTCTGGGACGAGCGGTGGAGCAAGAAGCGTATGATCAGTGATCTTGGCTTCTCTCCAAAGGTAGTTCCACTATCCGACATTTTTTCTTAGAAGTATTGACATATATGTAGTTCCCCGAACTCGTCCTGGCGTCGTATACAAAGAACCCCTCAGCGCCACATGATCCAGATGGCCTGATACAGGTCTGGAATATGCACATGCACGACCGTCCCGAATACATTTTCCACGCTCAATCCGATATCCTCACCGCCAAATTCTCCCCTTTCCATCCAAATATCATTATCGGCGGCGCCTATAGCGGCCAAGTCCTGCTCTGGGACACCCGTGCCAAATCCGCACCCGTCCAGAAGACCCCCTTAACAGGCTCCGGTCATACCCACCCGGTTTACTCTCTCGACATTGTTGGCACCCAGAACGCAAACAACATCATCTCCTGCTCTACCGATGGTGTGGTGTGCGGCTGGACCGTCGACATGCTTTCTCAACCGCAAGAGTTCCTCGAACTCAGCTCTCCGCCTCCATCCAAAACAGAAGAAATGGCACCAACCTGCATCGCGTTTCCCCAATCAGACCCTACATACTTCCTCGCCGGAACAGAAGAGGGTTCCATTTACCCATGCCACCGCTATGATCGCGCCGGTGCAAAGGCAGGTGTGGATGCCCGAGTGAAATATCAAGGCCATGCAGCTCCTGTCATGAGTCTAGACTTCCATCCCGCAAAAGGCCAGATCGATCTTGGTGACCTCGTACTGTCAGCATCTGTAGACTGGAGCGTCAAACTCTGGAAAGTCCGTCCACCAGCCGCTTCCAGCACTTCAAATATCGGCGCCGGTGCCGCGGGCGCGGTTGGTGGCGCTCAAGTCGTAACTTCTCTTCTCGATATTCCTCGGGAAGACCTCGTCTATGATGCGCGCTGGTCTTCTGTCAAACCGGGTGTCTTCGCTCTTGTAGACGGTGCTGGTAGTCTCGAGATCTGGGATATCAATATTGATGTAGAAGTCCCCGTTCAGAAAATCTCTCCGAGTGATAACAAACGTGGTGCCTTTGCTGCTTTGCCTTCAGGTATGGGCTTCATGAATAGGAGTCTGAATAAGTTGGCTTGGGAGCGTAACGAAGGGAAGAAGGTAGCTGTCGGTGGCATGGATGGCGTTGTCACGGTGTTCGAGGTGGGTAGTGAACTTGGTGGTGTGGAAGGTGTGAGGCAAGAGGAGTGGAATGGAGTCAAGAAGTTGGTGGGTAGACTTGAAGGGGCGGGTGTTGCTGCGAATGGACAGGTCAATGGAAGATGAATTCTATTTAATCATTTCTTTACTTTGAGGCATTTCATGGAGTCTGGGACACATACCCTTATGTTTATCTCTCTTTTGTTGAATCCGAATTCAATCTGTCAACGTCATTACACGGCGCCCACCTCGATTCACGGTGTGCCCTAGAGCCTCAAGCCAATCTCACGGCCCAAACAAATAGCGTTTATATAGTTATTACATTACGGATTTCCAAACGTACGGTTAAACCTCGCACCCTTTTCCCTTAAACGCCTGTCATCATGCTCATATGCACGCGCATAGATTTCGTCAATCCGTCATTCTAGCTCACTCTCAATCTCTTCATGCTCCTTCCACCGCCCCGTCTTCTCTTCTCACTGTTCGACCAATGGTTCCAATGATCAGATAATCAAGACACCCGCGGCGGCCGCAACTACCATACCAACATTCATCTTCTTTGCGCCAACTGGCATCGCCCCTCCAGTGCTGGTAGATGATGCAGCGGCAGTACTCTGTGTCAAGAAAGCGGAAGGCGTTAGTGTGGATAGGGACAAATTTGTGATTCTAGATACCGAGCTTGAAGAAGGAAATGGACGAAACCGAACCAGAGACGGACGAAGAGAGTGATAACGAGGAAACGGAAGCGCTAACCGAGCTAGAGGAAGCGGAATTTGAAGCGGAATTCGAAACAGAAGCTTCGAGGGATGCAGTGGATGCGGACACAATGACCACCGTAGTACCGATACTCGCGGTCACGCTTCCGGTTTGATTCGAAAACGGAACGGGTCCAGAAACAGATGCAGTAGGAACGGGCTCGAAGAAGGTGAGTGAAGTAGGTAATAGTGAACTGACCGCTGTAGCTGAAGAACCCGATTTCGTCGCAGACGCTGCGATGGACGATGCTTCCGATGCTATGCTTGAAGCGATGGATGATGCTTCTGATGCTAGGCTTGAGGCTACTGATGACGCTTCTGATAATAAACTTGAGGCGACCGATGAAGCTTCGGATGCCACGCTTGAAGCGACTGATGTGGCCACTGGAGAAGATGTGGAAGTGGTACCGCCCAGAGTAAAAGGCTGGCCCCAGGTTGAGGTCGTCGTTTGGGCTGAGGAGAGACCGAGGAGGGGAGCGAGGAAGAGGAGTTTGGATGGGACGCGCATTTTGATTTCGATCCTGGTGGGTAGGGAGATGTGTTGTTCTATGCTAATTGGGTCCTTGGGATTATACGAGGGTGGTTTTTCTTTGGAGCCTTTTCTCGCAACTGAGGTATGCTTATAGTGAACGAAGATGAAGCGAGTGATGATATATCACAACTAAGAGACACCGGGCTGAGATTGAAGTATTAAAGTAACACTAAACAATAGATACAGTGACAAGACATGTCCATCTCTTTAAACCCTCTGCAACTCTAAGGCCCGCATACATCATAGCACATCTGACGCGTATTCCCCGAACCGAGAGCAGCGCTGCCTCAATACTCCGAAGTCCCATCCTTTCTCTACTCGTCAAAAATCGTCGAAACAGGGCTTTCGCCCCATCCGTATACGAGAAATCGTCGTGGATGGCGGTAAGGTAAAGCCTTGTCGGGTCTCCAATTTGTTGTCCGAAGTGGGAGAATTGCGTAGTCAGCATGGCCGTAACCATGCCGGATTGGGGTGGGTGTAGATCAGCGTAGCGGAAGTAACAAACCAAACCACACAAACCTGTGGGAAATGTACCAAACCGTCGAATGTGTCAAGTGCGGCTCGGCCAGTGCTATTCCATGGTTCAGTGACCCGATGGCACAAACTAGTTTAAATGGTTCTGTGCTGAAGATTTAACATCGTCAAACCTTCAAGACAAGACAGCAACACAAAAGAAACGCTAAACAGGCTGGGATCCTACGCAGGCGACCTCATCAAAACCTGCTGAAGCCCGTCTATTGCTAAGGGCCGGCAAGACTGCATAACGTCTTCCAAGCTTAAGGACTGCATCTGCACTTACACTTAGTTGCATACGCCCACCCCTGCTGAACTTCGCATCTTTCTCATCTGCAGGGCAAACCTGCCTTGCATCTGCTGTCTCACGTTTCTTGTGCAGCTTCTCACCGTCGCAACGTTAACGTAGGGTGGGGGGAAGAGGTGACGACAGCTGGCCCACTCTTCAAAGTTTGGAATCAAGGTTACTTCTACATGTCAATCTGGAGTCGGAACCATGAAATGGTTGGCGCGTGGTTTGAAAAGGCATTGCGAAACGATCGGAGGATCTGAGATTCTTCGGTGGGTCAAACCCATCTCAATCACGATATGAACTGGGCTCCACTATATTTCCAGCGCGGAGGGCGCATCCAAATGTATATCGCTTCATAAGATGAGTGATGCATTTAAAGTGTTTAATATTTTTCCAAACATCGTCCATTTTCTAAGTTACACAATTTTACAGCAAAAAGGCAGGGATGCATTTGGCAACCTTCCACCCACCACTACCCTATCCAATGCGAAGCCTCTCTCCTCCCTCGGGTATTACGTCTCAAGCCGCCAACAGCAAGCCATTAAACTTCTAAGAAAAAGGCCGAGAAAGAAGCTTAATTCAAATATGCCATGGCAGCGACAGCTCCAAAGATGAGCGCCATGCTTGATCCCATTTGGTTAGCTCCTCCAGTGCTTTGTGGGGCGCCACTGCCAGTTGTTGTTGCGGAGCCAGATGCACTCGCTGTGGCAGAAGCTCCGGTCTTGGAAGCTCCGGTCTTGGAAGCGCTGAGAGATGCTGCGCTAACTGTGCTATTTGCAGAGGAAGAAGCTTTGGCGGCCGAGGCAGTGGTCGACATGGTTGATGCTGTGGACTTGGATGTGGACATGGAGGACGCAGCGGAGGACGTAGCGGAGGACGCGGATGAAATGCTGGAAGAGACAGATCCGGTGCCGCCGGTGATGGAAATGGGGCCAATGTAGTTGGCGACTCCGGCTTGGATGATCATAAGCGCGTAGTCAGGGCCGCTTGCGAGACCTTTGTCGACTATCCATTGGTATGAGCCACCAGTCGCGGTTGCTGCGAAGACCCCGTTAGCCATTATTTCATACATGATGTCGAGGGTCAGGGTGTTCCATACTGGTCAAGGTAGAGATGGTTGCGAGGTTGGTGGATTCACCCTTGCGCAAGATGAGCGTGGTGGCCTGTCAAGATGAAAAGTCAGTGTCCATCCTGAAGCGCGAGACGAGCGAGAACCATACCATGTCGTTCGCAGGGTCGTACTTGACGGTGTAGCTATTGCCAGCTTGAGCAGTCGCTGGGTAATCGGTGATTGAGATTGCGAGAGCCGCAGAAACGAAAGCAGCGCCGGCGAGAATGGTAGAGAAGAAACGCATCTTGATGGTTGATATCGAAGCGTGTGTATTATAAAAAGGATATGCGTTATCTAAGTGAAAATGGATAGGTAAAGATTGTGCGAGAGTGAAACTTGGTGACTTGGTTAGATGGTAAGGAGAGTGATGAGAAGCGACTGAGATAGCTGGTGGAGAGAGAGAGAGTGTGACACTGAGAAGGAGCGACGAGAGAAATAGAAGGGTCAAGGAATGGAAGGAGCCTGGGGCGCAGCTGACTTGACGACCAGGAGCTGCTCGTACGCGGCTGAAGGAAGGCAGAGCAACCGCTGGAATGGAAATTGGTTACTCGAAACGGAAAGGTGCCAGGTGTTGGGCTGAATGGCCGCTACCTCTGACACCAATCATGCACACTTGCTATGACAACAGCTGGCCAGCACCAGGCCCGGCCCAGAGCTTTCCATTTCTGCTCGCGCGCATGCCCCTTTTGAGTTTTGACTGCCGCCCGCGTCGAACTGCGGATCGCGAAAAGAGATCGCCCAGGACAAGCGCCTTTCCTTTTTGCATGCCCGTTGATCGGTCTACTCTCCCCTCGGTAAAGCCCAGCGAGAAGGTTAAGCCCTATCTGGGATGACCAACTAGCCCAGCGCCAGCCAATTCCGGGGAAATTTTCAGGGGCACCTTTGACCCTCGAAAACGCGACAGGCATGACGTCGCTACCTACTATCACCATCTCGACATGCTCGATTTGGCGATGCACGCCTCTTGTGATGTATGCAGAAGACCACCTTCGCCGCTTCTTCCTGCGCAACTGCAAGTCGTAACACTGCAGATGGGCTCACAGTAACTTGGCGGTTCGCAGGATTTCTGTTGTGTCAGAGTCGCGTTCGGAGTTAATTGATTCGAAGAGGCCAAAGCGCTCATGCTTGAGGAACGTCAATCTCCACTGCACAGGCTTGATCGATGACGTCGGTCGTGGAAATCGAGCCGTCATTCTGTGTTCCTCCAAATCCATCTTCTCATTCTGAATTTCTCCGGGCTAAGCATGATGCATTCACTGCTAGTTTCGAGAAGATCAATTTTCATCCCATACATTTGCATTCGACCTATTTTGTAACATTCGAACTTGAGTTGAATAGGGAGATAATCCGCGTCCCCTAAACTTCTGCGAAATACGCTTCATCCATCCCACATATCCCATGATCGATGACTACCGCTGCCCAGACTAAACCAGAAAGGATAACCCAAAGACAAATCTCCTCATCAGTGCTAAGCGCTGAAGGTGTGATCCCAAGTCGCATGTCGTGTCTTCCCTGATATTATTCATGAGTCCCAAAGTCTTTCCTAGATGAGGGATCGTGATATGTGCTGCGCATCTCTCAAATTGCATCATCCCAATCGCGTTCCTGCTTCACCATGGCGTCGTGCGCATCGGCAAGTATATTCCCTTCGTCATTTTCTTGAGAGCCTGACGCAGAGCGAGTCGCCTTCACATCCTCCGCACCAGAGCCATCTTCGACGGGGCCTTTGGCTTTCTTTGCACGGGGCTTGGGGGCGGTGCGAACCTTCTTTGTTGGTGACGGTGACGGAGTCGAATCGACGACGTTCGCAGAGCCTGTTATATGTGAGTATCAACGTTATAGATCTTCTATAGGATAACACATACCTCGTTTCTTGGATGGTGAGACGGCTTGAAACTGTTCTCCCCCATCAACACGGGCACGCAACTCCTTAGCTTTGGCGGTAATCGAACGGAACTGGTGTTCGAAGGAGGAAGCAGTACGGGTTCCATCCAGAGCCGACATCATTTCGAATTGACTCTTTGAAATGCTAGGGTTGCCAAGTGCCATCAAGAGCACCGAGACAATATCTGCTGGGACCGATTTTTGCTGAGAGCCGCCACTGGCGGTTGCGTCTTTGGCCATGATGAATGTAGATTCTGGTGAAAGACTCCGGTTTCCAAAATGAGGTTCGAGATGAGATCTCACTTGTGGGAAGAGGCAAGGCCTTGCTTGAAGTGATGTGTAGCAAAAGAAATGAAGAGTATGATGGGAGAAGGAGATGATGGTGAGGACTCAAGAATGAGGAAGAAGTAGAAGTCTGTGTGAGGTGGCCTGATATGCACACGGCTCGTGCGTTTACACCTGATGGTGAATGAAGTGAAGGCAGACCGCTGCTTGAGCTGGTTTCTAATTGCAGCATCAGGTTATCGGAATGACGCTCTGAAGTTGCTTGCATGTAGTTTCACTTTCCTTAAAATCAATTTACTGAAGTGAGGAAGAGACTGAATGTCCGTAGAGTACTCCTTAAAGTAAGACCCAGGATGCTCTTGTCGTGTGGACTGATACAAGATATTCTCTCGTAGACAGGCGCAATGGTCTAAAAGAGACATCGTCGGCGTTAGGAAATCTCTAAATTCGTAAATGATGCCCAGTGCAAGCTAGGTTTGGCATAGGCCCACACTATCAGTTATTCCTTGTATTTTCTCAAACGTACAATATAGTCCCTCCTCACTCCCTATATCTAGACTTCATCTCTGGACTCAATATTGTAGCCAAAGGCCCATCTGCTGAAGTTTTGCCATTTGGTCTTCGCACTTCTCAGCGGATTCTCTCCCAAAACCTGGTCTGGCCCTTCTGATCTCAATCGAAAACTCGTCAAACTTCCTCCTCACGCTTTGCGCGAAACTGCTTGTCTCACCATGACTGAGCCTACAAGAAGTGTACGTCTCGTAGAGCAGCATGGAAGCGATAATTGCTAGATCGATACCAAGATGGCTTACTTGATCGTGGAAGTCGTCATCTGGCTTGGTGACGAAGTAAAGAGTTAACATTGCAAACTCCCAGGTCTGGATTACCCTAATTGGATGATGTTGTTCCGGATAGAGTACGTCCGATAGATATGTATATCGCTTTGCGGCTTGGGCATACGCAATTGCGAAGTTTCCGACAGCGATCATGTTGACGATGATGTTATCCCGCATCGCTGGGTAAGGCTGTCGATCGACAGGCCACAGCTCGGATTGATAGCAAAGCCGCATACCATTTTCAAGCTGCACAATGGCTTTGGCTGGGTCATCCATTGCATAAGCCGTCTCGTAGTCGTCAAATGCTTGGCCTTGTATGGCTGCTACTCTTCGGTCGGCTTTCGTCTTGCCACAATAGTTGGCCGGATGATTGGCAAAGTCCGCCTTAGCCATAATAGCATCCGCAGCTTCTTTCCACTTCCTTGACAATCTTTTCGTAGAAGTCCAGAATCGATCTTCTCGTAGGTTATACCCCTGCTGACACTTCCTACATTGGCACAAGAAATGCCATCGTTCATTTAGTTCCCATTGACGTCGAGGAAATGGATTGGTGGTATCAATGTAGGTGATGAAGATTTCTTCGTCTTTCTGAATAGGCTTGAGTGAGCGAATTGAAACTTCTGGTCCATCCATTACAACAAAAGCGTTAGGATCACAGGAATGATTGAAGCGAGAGACCAACGGATCCAAAATAATACCAAGCGGATCGAATGATTGCGTCACGAGTGTTAAAGAGTTCGACAAGACCTGATTGAGCATAAGTCACTTCAAGGCCGATTAGTGGACACACTGTCTTACCCGCATGAATATTTCAGTTGTAAACTGAAGGTTAAACGTAGACTTGGCTCCAGAGAACTCATGCGCGCCCTTGGCCATGAGCTCAATCTCGTGCCATTTTTCTTCTCGACGACGAAAATCATCGACATGTGTCTGAAGACTCAAGAGCAATGACCACGTCTCGTCATCAATAAGCCCTTCGACGCGTCTAGTCAGAAGTTCTATCGTAGCTCGAACAGCTTTTGGGAGCTTCTTGCCACCCATCGTCTTAATGACTTCGCATTCAGATTTATGATAGCGCTTCCATGACTCTCTTTGACATTTCTGCATTGCATATCAATGTGTGTTTCTGAAGGCAAGATAACTGGATTCGACGCCTTACCTTGCTGCAGAACCGCATCTGATGGCAACCTCCGCACACATTGACTTTTGCCCCCTCGGGAACATACAGTCGAGCACCAAAAGCAGCACCCTCGGTCCAAAGAAAACAGTTGGCACATGTGTCAGTTAAACGAGCCACATCCAAAGCAGCAGCCAGTGGGCGCGAGATTGAAAGAATCGCCTGCCCTTCCCCGAAGGTTTTGGAAGAAAATAGACCATCTCCAGCGACTGGAGACTTCTTGACATACGCCCCTTTGCAATCAGCTGTTTCGATATTGCTGGTAGGGGCGCCTCTTTTGCCCACTTTATCGTAGTATCGAAGAATGGCGTCGGCGCGTTCAGAAGAGGTTGCTCCTTGGTGGGGTGGCAGCATCCCCGATGGCATGACTTTGTTCTTGTATATGGCCTCATCAAGCTTGTCAATGGCTGATGGAGGATCTTGGTATCTCTCCAGCATAGCTGGCGGAATCCGCCTGCTCTCGAGAGTCTCCTTTGTGACTAGAACCATGTTGCAGATGCTGGAACAACACAGTCAAGAACAAGATGAGGGGAGTGATGCAGTGAGGTCGAAGGAAATCAGGGGTGGTCGAGGTTTTAATGATGGCCGTGGCCCGTGGCCTCCACTTCCAAGGTACAAGTACGAAATCGACGCGATATCAGCACCCGTGCTAAACTCTTTTGGTTCCCTCCTCTAACGGACAAACAGCTCCTCGAACTTCTCACCTCAAAGTTGAAGGCGGCTGGGAGACAATACCAGGTATGGTTCAATCTCCTCAATACTCCTGTTCTACTTTGGAAGGTAGTGCAACCTCCATCTCCTCGACTTCCATTACAATCTCCCCACTTCGACCAATGCTGTCACTCCATCGCCCCGACCAGCGCACGGCAACAAATATGAATGCCCTCGCGTTGCTTCCAGTCCCAGGCTCATCGCACTACAAGGAATTCTCCGTCTCCTGAACCTCTCCCCGGGGGAACAACAGTTTCTTCGGTAGATCGGACTGATCGAATTTCTGGCCTTTCTGTGGAGCGTCTCACCTTGCGCCGATTCGCAAGAGGGGTATCTCGTGCGACTGGCTACCAATCGTGATCATACTACACGCCAGCAACAATGGCTTCCACTCATCGTATAGTAGAAATCTCTCCTACTGAAACTATCATCGTAATGTTCTCTTCTTTTGTTTCGGACCTCCGTTTCCATCATTGAGATTTCTTCGGCTCGCTTTCTTTGTACCGTAACATAAGTGAACCTCTACTCTTTAGCGCACTTCCTGAGACTCATTCTCATTCCCTCACCACTCTATCAAGCTTGACCATGCTATTACTCCCCTTTTGTACATCTGGAATGTAATTCCTTTACACTCGGATTCAAAGTTAGACCATACACGCTACCATGTACTCAACTTGCTATCTTACTCAGATGCATCTATTTCCCTTACTGAGTGCAGCATACCCTCACTACCACTAGTATGCAACGTTACTTCAAAAGCTCATCTGCCGAAGACTTGATGTCTAACAACATGGTCGTAAACGAGCACTATATAGCTAACCCGTCATTGCTGAACTTCTCAAATCTCACTAGCATCATGATGGCATCCTTCAACACCATCGCCTTGTTATTCGTTCCTATCGGTATCACAGCATTGTCAATTCCCCCACAATGCGACCTCGGTCCTCCTTTGGGCCTTAATGTATGCGAGCGCCCCACAAGTCCCATCAAATGTGACGGCAATGTGGACGACGCTCTAGATTCGGCTGTGGAAAAGGTCGATATGTCTGGACTATCACAGTTCTATGCGCTATATGCAGACTCCAATCTCCCAGTTACCATGACTGGCACTCTGCCCGAAATTGGTGCTTTCAGAAAGCATACCAAACGTGCTGTCGACGCCGAACTCTTTTCCAATAGTTACTATTGGTACATGGCCGTATACCAAACTAAACATCCGAAATCTTCATGCGCTAACGAGGAGCCAGTATAAGAAAGACCTGGCAATCGAGACAGACGTGGCGAATTTCAGTGCACTATATGAAAACCTAAGTAAGAATTCTATCTTTCAAAAGGCCGGCCATTGACTTCGCAAGCTGGTTATAGCGATTCAGGCCCTACTCCATCATTGGATGTTACGTATTGCATTCCGGATATCAATCCCTGGACCTGGTGCAATGCTACGACAGGCGACGTGATACAGGACATATCATCCCAACAAGATCAGCTTTCCCCACCAGATAACAATATGGCAGGTACTCCGCCCTGCATGACCAACGAGTCCCAATTCCCTTGTCCTTCACCTACTCACTCGAACATTATTGCCATGGAGGGAGCAGCCATACTTCATCGTGCTCTGAATGGTGATATATACTGTTTTGATGAAGGCCGGTTTCTTCAAAACTCATCAGAATTAATGACTTCTCGACTATTCCTACAGTCATGGCCATATGTACTCAGCGATTCCCGAGGCAGAGTGCTTCATGCATATCGAGTTACCTTGATGTCCCATGGTATAAGCAGGTTGAGGTTGTCTGACCCTCATGACATGCCCAAGAACGCCCAACCTATGTAAGACAGATGATCCTTACATCTTCAGGGCGAGACTAAACTCAATAGCGCTCTTGTCCCAACCCGCAATCAATGCGACCCAAGGGGTTCATCAATCATGATGGCTGTCGATCCAGCTGGCTCTATGTGGTATCCGATTGCCTGTACCTTTCATACTACCTACTCAAAGATATCTATTGCAAAGTCAGCTCAAGACGGCGCTGCAAGACTTATGGATCCCAACTTGAGGGGAAATGTGACCGGAGGCAAGTTACTTCGTGCAAGCCGATACTATTTACGAATCATGCCAGCCCTATTCAGGGCTCCACGGCTTCTGGGACTAAAGAAGAGCCTACGCCCACTGCGGGGGGCTACGAATTTTCGCTTTGATCATGAAAGCTGTGTCTACACGAATGAGGCTATTTCGAATGCATTGGGTTTATGTTTAGAGGGATATGGTAGAGGAATATGGCGGGATTCTTGACCAGGAATGATTGCATTTAAACATCGAATACTGCCTCCGTTTCGACCCTATTTCGAGGCAGCGTACATCTTGATCTCTGACCTTGTACTGAGAAGGAGTTGTCATTTCTTGGTCGGCTTCAATGCCTTCGACATTGGAAGCATCATTCTGACCAAGCTTCAATACCAACTAGTCACACCAAAGTTCTTTTGTACGTGTCGGTCGACCAAAAAGAACGCGTAGCGCTGCTGAATCGTGAGCCCCCCCTTCCGGTTAGCGCCCCTCATTCCTATGCCGCATCTCGGCCCTAGTCTAGCGTGTGCATTGACCCTGTCCTTTGTTTTAGTAAGCAAGCTTAGACACTCTCTCTAGAGAGTCTAGTTAGCTAAACCTTAAAAATATTATTCTAGGCTAAAATTTCTAGACGCGTCTTTTATATCTACTATAATAAACGTAATTTATATAGATAAATATATTTAATTAG
>AJFK01000121.1:0-26961 GCA_000467715.1 Hysterium pulicare CBS 123377
GGGTGCTCGAATAATTCCTGCACCCCCGTGGTAGGTACTGATCCCATCCAATCTTCCCGACAACCACACTTTAGAAATCTATAAGCAAAGCAACCAGGGGGTTTTAGAATCAAATGTCAAAAACCTAAATCTCTTTGTCGGGATCCGGGAGTTCTGTACGGGTTACTTTTAACGGATGAAGCTACTAATAGCGAACCACGGACAAGCTGGGGCTCTGGTTCGCTTTGTCTGCATCTTCCTCCACAATATTGAAAGAATTTCCCCCATTAATGGGTCTTTGGTTAAGTCCGTCGGAAAGCCAAATCGCCATGGATCATGCCAGCCGATGGGCCCGAGAGGTGGTATCCAGCTTGTATGTGAAGCCGCAACTTGAAACGAAACATCGTCCTGCCTGAGGGTCAAGGCAACAACATATAGACCCGAAAGACACCGATTGGCGGATTTCGCAAACAAAGAAAGGACTTCTCTCGTTGGCTCGCAGAACGGACTACTGAAAAGATGCAAACGTCGAAACAAAGTCGCCGCATGAAGAAGAAACATGCTTTGAAACACAAACCCTTACAAATAACGTTATCTGGTTTTTGGGTGGATAGCCTAAGATCTTGCACGATCCAGAACTCGTCGATAAGTAATGCCCCCGCGATGATGATAACTGAATGCAGCAGGCTTACCATGACTACGACTTCGTTCCAGTGGTTCTCTCTACAACGGATTGATGGTTTTGGTTAATTGCTAGATCCGCACTGTTGCTGAAGAAGAAAGTAACTGCTGGACTTTTGCCGTTGCACCCGCCCCCGCATCCTGATCCTGCATGTGCATGGCCAGAACGAGTTGCTTGCCGAAGGGATTCCGGAATGAAGTTCTGCGTGCGGGCCGGCGCGGCACGAGCAAAGCGATCAAGCCAACTCATGGTCCGCCGCAGCAACCTTCACATGGAAGATATCGGAAAGGCCAACAACAATCTCACTCGTACGAGTCACAAGGGCAGACGAGAGGCATTTTGGTGGTTGCGGGTTCTTATCACAAGCCGCGGCGGGAGATTTGACAAAAGGGTCACACGCACCTAGGGCAACCTGAAAGACCGAGGATCGCGAAGTTTATTCTTCCGTATCCGCGCGGTTTTCTGGTTTTACGTGCGAAGCGCTATCGTGACTGCCTTGGGGTGGGCTGGGCAAGCGTACGGACGCAGCCGTCTTCCTATTCCGCGCGTTCCGTTAACATGTAGCTTCGTATGCCGTATGCCGTATCTGGTATGCTTCAAGCTCTTCCCAAGAAAAGTCCCAAGCGGTTTCTCTCGGACGACAGGTATGCAGGAAGCGGAGTAAAATGTTCCAGCCTGGGCTACGAAGCCCTCCTACTCCGCGAATGTGGAAATTTGCGAGAAGGAGTACATTTAACGGATTTCGCTGGCGTGTCTCGCATTGCTTTCCTTCCATCCTTCTACCGGTGCGGGCGTTGGACGTAGATAAAACCGATGAAACGTGTGGCTGTACTAGGACGGACAGCGAGTGTTGGCCCCCCTAACCGGTCAGCGAAACGAAAGCGCACGCAGCACGGGGTCAGGCACCACAGTTTGTGCGTATGTGCGTTGCGTGTGTTTGCTTCGTTTCACGCGCAGGTGCGCCTTATGGCACTGGCTGTGCAAGCGCAAGTGAGGCTGGGATGCTCGTCTGTACGAACGAGTGCGAAGGCTGCGGACAGCACAGCATGATCTCCTTCCTGAAAATCAGGATCTTGTCGGATCCGCCTTGGAATAAGATCATCCAGGCAAGAATTATGTTGCTGCCAGCGATTCATCCGAAGGCCGACGGAAGCGAAAGAGCCCGATGGGCGCGAACAATCCAGGTACTCAGCCTTGCCGAAAATCGCGGGTTCCCAGATGTTCCGGCGCGGTGGAAGCGAAACTTGATCGATGACAAGGGGGAGGGCGCGGGGTTAAGCAAAGGTCCGATGCCTAGCGAATGAGAAACACACCGACCTCGGGACCT
This sequence comes from Hysterium pulicare CBS 123377, assembly GCA_000467715.1. Lineage (NCBI taxonomy): Eukaryota > Fungi > Ascomycota > Dothideomycetes > Hysteriales > Hysteriaceae > Hysterium > Hysterium pulicare. The sequence continues at coordinate 1,989 of AJFK01000121.1, forward strand.
TTTGAGAAGAGCGGTCAGCTGGAATTAATGCATTTCAAGGAACCAGGATTGTGGATCCTGATGAACTGATAAGCAAGATTGCAAATTATTGTCACATGAGATCACCATGAGGCAGTAGAATAATGTTGTTTGTGGTAATGTTTTGAATTTGTGTTTCCTAGCTATGTTGCAGTCGAGTCTCGACCTCATCCATCAGCTAAGAGGGAGATCTCGCTGTCTTCAGTCATCCTCCTTCACACAAGATAGAGTGGAAATTGCCCATCGCAGCTGGTCCAAACCCTGCGCGCCACGGCCTCAAAATTTCCCAATGTAGAGATATCCAGCTCTGTTGATGAAAAACAAAAGAAATATGCCCGTGGTATTTCGCTTCCATAAATGCTTCGTTTCGTGAAGAAGATCAAAATCGCTCGCTCGCTTAAAATGCAGTCGACAAATCAAAGGAAGATCGTGATGAGGTTCGGTGATTGTCTAGCACGAGGCTATCAGCGGAGCGTTTCGTTGCGGTATGAAGTATCCGTCTTTGACGAACGAGGCTTGTTCCGGTGTTGTCAAGGGCTTGCCGTAGTATGATGTTGTTAGCATGGCTTCCTTCTCGGAGAATTCCATGCTGAGTTGAGGTGGAGAGACGGGTGGTGATTCGTCGTCTGACTCCGAATCGTCGACCAGTTCAGGAGGTGATTGAGATTGAGATGGTGTTCGTGTGAGTGCGTGCTCCTCGTCATCCTCAAAGTCCTCGTAGTAGTCCTCCTCATCGTCCTCGTCGACCTCGGAGGTTGTGATTTGTACTGGTGCCGACACAATCTTGCGTGAGAGAGGAGCCATCATGTCGAAGTCGCCATCCTCATCGTAAAAGTCTGATTCAGATTCGCTGTCGGACTCTGAGTCCTCTTCATCCTCCTCTGGTAGTTCCGCAATGGTGTCGACCCATTGGATGTGTCGGGGCTCCTCAGCCTTGGAGGCCTTCTTGACCGTCTTGTTGAACCATGCCTCTTGTTCCCGCTCAGCGTCGGCAAGCTCGATCATGAGAGAGTCAAGGAGGTTGGCATGGCCGACGAGCAGCCTCAGGTCGTGGTCAGCCCGGCAAGCTTCCTTGCCCAGCTTTGATCGTGCCGAAGCGGCAATGTAGTAGGTTTGTGTGAGGCTCATCTTCTGCTTCTTCTGTGGTGGGGAGGAGACAAAGTGGGAGCGAGTGGTTTCGACGGAAATAGGCTCAAATGAAGTTTGTAATCGAAGTGGAGAAGGCATCTTTGTTTATGTAGGCAGCAAAAATTTATTTGCCTGGAGTGAGTCAGTGCCTGGTTTTTGTTGCGTGGATGACTGGATGAACCGTACGGGTTTCGTGTAGCCAATAGGAAGCGAGGCGGTCTGGGCGATGCTCGATCGGATGCAGGTTGCTTTGTGCTCGTGATGGATGGAATAATTCTCAAGAGTGATGCGACGATTTAATGTTGCAGTGTTATTGTGAGGATCTTGAAGTGCTGATTGTGGACTGGTGAGAATGGCCTCAAAGGACGGGGCTGAGGTCTTTCTTATGTTCAGGCCTGTCGACCTGATACAGACAGGATGACCAAGACCCACGCACAACGACATGCATGTCCAGGTGGAGTTAACGAAGCGGAAAACTCGGACGCGGACAAGAAGTCGGTGACAATGAATGTAAGCCCCGCAACCCCTGCCACACCGCTCGGGTCGGACTCATACTGGCTGATGAATCACGTCGTTACGCTAGCCAGTAATGCGCCCTTTGCACCTGGGAGCCTGCTGGATGCTGATTACTTTTTGCCCAGCGCATCTTCGGCCGATTTCTGCTCTCCTGCCATGACTATCGCGGCGCCCTCGGCCTTTAGCAATAACTCATCCAGGGACCGTGATGCTGCTGCAGGCGGGCTTAACCCATAACGCCCGAGGAACTCACGATGGGCATGCCCATTAATTCCATGACAGCCCCTAACGTTAGTTCACGATGAGTCTACCAGCGCACGTAAGGGCTGCCCAGCCGTTGTTTCTACCTTGCCGTTCTTGGTGCGTGTCACGGACGAAACAGAGCCAACAAGCCCCATTTGTTTGGCCTTGGGTTTTTGGCTGCCTGGGATATGCGACAGTGGGATGGGCTTTGATTGCGAATGCGCTGTCTGGTGTCTGCAGGCCACGCAAATGCCAATGCGTGTGCTCTCCAGCTGATTGATCTCTAGCCCCGAAACAGCCATGCCTCGCACCCGAAACTGCAAACAAACGTTTGCCCACCGCTCCGTGTCCGCCTACGCCGCCTTGCCGACTCGCTGCCGCTGCCCCAATGGACAGCAGCGCTGACTGCGACGAGGCTGGCTGATGAGCCAAGACCTTTTAGAATTGCAGATGCAGACTCCCAATACGTGTCGAAATGCGAAGCAATTGGGGCTGTGACTCAAATCTCAAAATTGAAAGGGATATCTCTATGCGGTGGATAGCTCGTTGACTAAATCCGAGCCGTTGTCGCGTTCGTTTCTTCTCTCACCCTTGGGAACTATCATGGTCTGAAAGCGGTAAGGGTCTCGAGATTCTCTTTGATTGATGCAATTCACTATTACCAATACTTGGTGAATAATGTGCGTTGGACGGAAACTTTTCGGGTAGCCAAGAGACGGACGCTTTTTGTCGGAGACAAAGCACAAAGAGCGGCCGCATGAACTCCAGGGATGCCGATGGTCTCGTCGCTCGGGGTTCGGAGCTGTGAATCATCCCAGCGGTCGAACTGAACGAGACTTCCAAACATTGGTGCGAGGCCGGAGTCATCTCATCACCATTGATCGCATAGTCGATATGCTACATTTCCCATCTGCACGCATCCGCCTTTACGCAGCAGCAAGCAACTGCTGCAGAAGGTTCTCTGTGACGATCTTGGCATTTCAACTTATCGTCATCTCTTTTCGTGCGTAGTGGCAGGTTTAGGTGATTACTCACAGCCGTTGAGCGAAGCTTAATAAAGGTCCTGTGTTCGTGATTGGCTGTTGAGCAAATGGATTAAGAATCAATGCAGCATTGATAGGGCTGGCTTTGATCGCTGACAGGTCCCGTCGTCATGGGTTCGAAATTCGGGGTCGTGCTGACAAAATGTAGTGTACTAACCCCGCCGAATTCCATTTCACGATCCTCTTCCACTATGGCACCATCATCAATTACTCACACTGGGCGTCTATCCTAGTGATGCTCTCTAATGTTGGATCAGAGAACCGCGGAGAGATTGCTTGTGATATCCTGTCGTCAGTACTCGACACGACTGGCATGTATGCACTCGGTACAGTATTCCGCAGATGTAACATTCTCGTCTGCGTCCGCCTTTCTGCTGTGTACCTCGACGAGACAGGGTCATTTTAATGAGGAATGCGAACTAGCCACGCCGTCCCCTTGGATACCGTATACGTGGAGACGCCTTCATCTCTCTGACCTTGGCTTGGGTGCTTCAAGCTCTATCCAAAAAGAGCAAGTCCAATCTTCCCCAGCTCCCCAGAAGATGCACATTAAACTGCCAGTGGCAGATTGGCCAATCAACAGCCGCAGAGAGGGGGGCTTGGCCTGCTTCTACGTGTGTTCTTTGCAGCCAGCCATTACTCAGCCCAACCAGCCCTACGATATTAAGCGTCTCACCCTCTGCCCGTATCTGCCATCTCACTCCCAGACACACCGCCCCGTGCACATGGTGACTCTGTTCCTGTCACATTCGCCAAGCACGTGCATATTGAGACTGCGACACAGCCTCAGGCGCTCTTTTGGCGTTTCGTGCCGTAAGCCTCGCGGCCAGCCCGAAGAAGTAGAATACCACGAAGCACCTAAGCGACTACTACTCTGCAAGGCGAAGAAGCCACTCACAATCCCGAATGAGGAACTTTCGGGTGTAATTGCATCCGTATATCTTGTTGCTATAGAACCCGTCAGAGGACTCATGATTTCTATTTTTATCACTTCGTTTCCCGCTTCGGCTATCTATCACAGCTGGAATTCTCCTCACCACATTCACGCATTTCGTGAATTTCCCTTTCCATCTTCCTCATTCGTAGACCTTATTGGTTTCCGATTTCAATTTTAAAATCTCACAGGACTAGACTCACGGGCCCAGCTACCGGGTAGCGACAAGCCGTGTGAAAGGGTCAACGGCTCCCCTATTAGCACCATGCAGTTCGCAACGGGGGTCGCGCTCCCGTAAGCATTCAGCTACTATTGAGCGCCATAAGTCTCTCAGCTTAGTACCCTAGGACACATAATGAACTGACCAAGCCATCGCATTTTTAGAGATCCAGTGAACGAATTCATGTCAACAATAACAGCAGCCATCTCAGCTGTCCCCTTCTTCCATCGAACATTCGAGACTCAAGAAACTCGTCCTACGAAATACGAGCCCTAATTCTGAACACCTATCTGGTCGTCTGACAACCCTGTGTCTGCTCTACCTGTTACCGAAGACATTCTCGGGCCGCTACCAAATTTATCCCCGGTCATCCAAGCGCAGCATTCCCGGATTATTTCTGCAACGACGACAGCACAAAGGAACACGTCTCCTCTCTCTCTCTCAAAAGCACTGAAGATTCCAAATCCCGTTGCATCAAATATTCTCTCTCGGACCCCCAAATCCCCAGCGAGAGATCCTGTCTTCCACGAATCTGACAGCCCATTATCCCAATTCGTCTCTTTAAGCGACCTAACCCTTCTCACACAGAGTAGAAATACTCATCAGTGTCTCGGAAACCCCTCGGCCGACGCAGACCTAGATTGAAGGCGCTCTCCCCTGTAAACCATTATACTCAAATCAGAAAGTCTCCTGAAGACTGGGGTTTGCAGGACCCGATGTTCTAGACTCAGCCCTCTCAGACAACGTGGTAAAGAACCAGAGCATCCCTACACCGGTGACATGGCCACGGTGTCCTCTGATGAGTGAGCTTCTGCTCGTCTGACTCTGGGCAATCAAAACCTCGGTTCGGGAAGCTACTCTGCCAAACATCAAGAAAGCCCAGCTGCAGGGTGCATTGGGGATTTTGTGAGCGAGGGCAGAACTGACTTCTGGCAGATGTATAGCTTGATCCTACTAAGTTCCCGCTGTATAGGGATCTAATGCTTGCTCCCCTCGGCCGACACTTCGACTTCGAATCTCGATCTTTATTTGATGTCAGGCCGACTCATTCCTGGGGGTTCGCTAGCCGCAATACCCATCAAACAAGTCTCAGCTTCACACAGGAAGCATGATGCTACTGCACGCTTCCCTAACGCTTTGAGCAATAAGGTAAGCATATTATACTGATAAAAACAATTTTTGAAAGAACACTAAGAACACTGAGAGTGGGTGGACTGCAGGAACGTAGTAGGTAGGTTGGTTAGGATTAGATACTGGAATCCCGCTTATTTTCTACACTTCATCTAGCTAAGAAGCGCGAAGACACCAACAATTACCTCAGCGTTGCCTCCTGTCACCCATCTGTGGATCGTCAATGGCCAATCGACCATATAACAATACACCCATTCGCCATTACCACCCCACTGGCTAACCCCGAGATCGGGGTCTTTCACTATATGAAGAGACACCCTGAATCAATTAACAACAAAGCACAACCTGCCCACTCTAGGCCGTTGCATCAGAAGGCACGATTCTCCGCTAACCATGTTAGAATATAGATCCCCATCGCTTTACAACCACCATATTGTATAAACATGCGATCATCCCGATGACCGCATACTACTCATCATCAAGAGTCCCTTTTCTCTACAATTACAGGTGTTCGTGCACAAAGTCTCGTGGTATCCTCACAGCCACGCCATCAAAAGCCTATCCACAATCCCACCGAAAGACTAGAAGTGAAATCCAAATCATAATCTTCGAACAGAGGAAGCAGGAAGAAGCCGCCGATTGAATCCATTAGAAACAGCACTATCTCAATCTATCCAAGATCCAAGATCCAAGATCCAAGCCTTTGTCTTTCACTTCCGTGTCTCAGGGCTGCATCTCATCATCATCATCATCATCATCACACACAAGTCTTCACTACTTAGTATCACCAAAAGGCTTCACCAAAAGCAAAAGCGGAGGAGACTCGAGATTCTATAAAAAAAACTCAACCACATCTTTTCAACATGTGTCTGTTGCACTCTACTCTACTCTACTCTGCTCTATACTAACACCAAAAAAATGCTCCTCTAAATTCTTCCCTTATTTCTCTCGTTTTCCATCCAAATGTAGGGCCGCCTCTTCGAAGCCCTATTCATATCCAACAGAGTGCTAGGTGGTGCCAAGTAGACGAAACCTGGTCTTCCTGATCATATCCAATCTTGCTCATCCAAAAGCGTCAACAAAATGATTAAAAAAAAAAAGGAAAGCCCGTACGGATTCTCTCTCCTCGAGCTAAATGGGACATGCGTATGTATAAGCGAACCAGCGTTCTTTCCAAACCCCTTCAATGCCCCCGAACCCGAAATCAAACTTAGACCAAAGGGGGAGAGAGATAGAGAGGGGAAAACAACCATGAGGCTCCACACCACACCCCACGCAAACTCACATATGCGAAACCATCACGTCAGTAAACCATAGAAGCTCTGCGCAGTTGGCAAACATGAAGATAAACATGAAGATAAACATGGATATGAAGATAGCTAAGAAGAGAAACCCCTAATAGAGTCGATAAATTGGTATCCTGAAAAATAGATTGAAAAGATGATAAGAAACCCTGTGAACACCAATCCCCCGATGCACCAGATGCAGAGCTGTTGAAGATTGAAACTAAAGAAATCTGAGGCAGGCGTGGAGGTTTCAAGTCGGAAAAAGGGCGTTGTTGCCTCGTTCGTTCGCTCGTTCGTTCGTGTGGAGGATAGATGAGTTTGGGGTGTGAATAGAGTTGGTGGATCTATGAACAACGAGGGGGAGAGTCTGGCACCCGGAGACTGCAGGGGGAAGCCGAGTAGAAATCCCGGTATTCTCGGCGTAGCGTAGATACTCTCGAGAGGAAGGGACGGAGGGCCGACTCAGACCAGCGTAGAAGATAGGCTGGCAGACCGACTTCAAGAAGATATCGGCCAATGGATCCAAAGAGCAATGAGTAAAGGACCGAGAAACAAGAGCCAGCGGCTGAATGCAGTGATGATGCGAAAGGTATTTATAAGACTGTACAAGCGCTCCCGGAGGCCCTGTTAGCAATACAGACGTATTAGCACAGAGATAATAATGATGGGCGCTGGGGAAAAGGAGAACACTTCGGCAATCGAGATGGTCTGAGATGGATACCACGGAGCAGCAGCAGCGCGTGAAACGCTTGAGAGTAATCTAGTACTCAAATGGAGTTCATTGACGCCTAACTGACATACATCTGCGGTCTTTACGAACCAAGCTGTCGAGGTCGAAATACCTTGGAAATCGACGGCTCGGGTAAAGCCCGTGAACAAACGTAGTGAAAAGGTCGAAATCGCTTCAATCACTGCTCGCTCCGCGGAACCACAACCACTTCACACCATCCATCTGAGTTGAAAAAAATTGGGAATAATAAAGGGTGGGCAGGGAAAAGCTTACCATCTTTGACCTTCAATCCGCCGAATCCACATATTCACAATTTTGAGCCGTTCGCGTACTCTGGTCGTTGGCAAAAGAAGGTACTTCTCCTCCTCCGCTATAGGCAGAACGCAGGCGAACCAGTAAGGGAATAGGGCCGGATCATCGGGAGGGCCTCCATACAACTCGACAATTCGCTGGCTGAGCCAAGGTGCACTATTCGCTCTCATACGCTCAATAAAATCCACCCCTCTGAGCAACAGATCGCGTGTCGATAGAAGGTTTAAAGCGAGCTCGGGTGGCAGATTTGATTGTGGGTCTTGATTTTGCGCTTCCACGAGGGTCGCAAGCGCAGCAGTCGTTTCTTCTGCTTCCAACCGCTCCTCTTCTGCCAGTGAGACATCCTCGAAACGCTCCACACGTCCAACAATGTACCCATCGTTTACACCATGATCAAGGACCCGGAAACGGCTCACCCCCCTTGTTTCAACGAAGCTCCGACCATCCCGCAACAACTCGAAGTTGACGATTTCGAGGAGAGTGCCATATTCCATAAAACGAGAAGCACCCAACTCTCCTCGAGGTGTCGAAGAGCGGTTATACATGATCATCCCGAATTGTCTATTTCCCTCGAGACAGCGACGCATCATGAGACGGTAACGAGGTTCGAAGATATGTAGGAAGGTGGGCATCGAGGGGAGGGAGAGTGTGCAGACGAAAAGGGGTGTATTGAGCTCATTGCCTCCGGGTCGTTCTTCGAGGGCCACAGCAGCGGCTCGTGTGGCTACAGCGTCGGGACAGAGACTGTCGAGGAGGGAGACAAGCCGGGCATTGCTGGGGTGATTTTGGAGAGAGGCAGGGATAAGGAGATGGCGTCGACATATGGGACATACGTCGGTGTGGTCCAGGACACGAGTAAGACACCTGCGACAGAAGGTGTGACCGCAGGAGGTAGTGGTGGGGTCCAGCATTAAATTATAGCAGACTTGACAATCGAGTTCCTTGTGCGCCATGTCTCGCAGGCGGTCAAGGAGAGCACTGTCCAATTGACTGTAGTCGTCCCCCTTAGGTGACAACGACTGATACACCACGTCTGAAATTATATCAAGCTCTCCCATCTCGGCCAGCGTAAAAGTTGACAGGAGTCGACCACCATGCAAAACCCTCGAGTTTGGTTTTTCCCGGACCTTTTCCTTCTCAATCGTGATCGAGCTATCCCAATGCAGCACTTCCTCAAGGAGTATTGGCGAGTCCTCAGTCGTAGGTTTGTAATTTACAATCTCCGCGTTTATTACCTCCATGATTTTAGTTAGGGTGACGTCCACATTGCACTCTCCCGTGGGATGTTGAGCCCCGCATAGAGATACGGGGCACGAGATGCCATGTTGTCGATCTGGGGTGTTCGGATATGATATGTTCGCTCGAGGTTGTGGTGGAGGGAGACAGGATCGACATAAGGTATGGCCGCATGGTAGTGTGACGGGTGATTTAAATGGCCTGGAACATTGCGGGCATTGTATTAGACGGACCAGCTGTCTTGCATCTCGGTGAGCGACCGGCGCGGCTTGTCCCTGGGTATCTACAGACTCATCGCCTTTCATCAAGGCTACTGAACCGGCAGGTATCTTCAAGGACGTCTTTTCACTATCCGTGAAAGAACATACCTCGCCTTGTAGCAGGTTCATCCAGCAGTTATAAAGAGGGCCGAACTGTGCTTCCCCATGTACTCCGCAAAAAATTGTTGCAAGATTGAGAAAGAAAAAGAGAGCAGAAAGAGAATTTGTTGTGGCTTTCCGGTTCGAGGCTGGGATGTGAGGGATGGTGGGTTCGCAGGCTTATATGAGATGACGCGATAGATGAGGGACGCAATTCGAAGTCCTAGTGGCCTTGGTAACGCCACATGCTCCGGGGGCGGTGGAGTAGGATGTGTTAGGTGCTCTGCACAGGTACAAAAGGCAGAGTCTTCTGGATGCCTCAGGCGACGAGGAATGGCTATGTAGCCAGCGCGGGCTGTTGTGAACGGGGCGTTGGCGAAGGCGCGCAGGTACACGATATGCGGACAGAAGCAGCAGCAAGATAGGACGGTAATGGAGAGTGTAGATACAACGAGATCATGGTAGTACTGGAGACACTCAGCGCAGATGTTGGCCGCTGAGAAGCATCGTTGTCGTGATGCTTGTCAGATGGTGAACAATAGAAGATGCGCGGTGCCGAGTCGTCGACGACAAGACTCGAGCAGGCCATTCGGGGGAATTGACCGCATGGAGACATGGATGCGGTAGAGGGATCGGCGATGGTGAATGTACTTGAGGCTTGTGCAGTTGGGAGGGCCTGGTGGGGGGGGCTCGATTGCCGTCAAATGTCGGTGATGTGTGAGAGGACGACAGGCATCGGCCGGCAGGCTGTCCATCGAAACCGCCCACGCACGGCCCCCCAGCTTGCTTCAGCCTTCCCACTACTACGCCTGCGAGCATCAAGACCGGCAATCCTATATTCGCCTGAGGCCTGCCATAACATACATCTGCGCAATGATCAATGACAGAGGGACTGGTAATGTTTCGATGGCCGGGTCTCAGCTGTCACTGGAAGGCGCCGTCTGTGCAACCAATCGAGCTGCCGGAATACGTCTGCGCGAGGGCGGGCTTCAGTGCTTCATCTTTCTCAGAGGCAATATTATATAAGCCAAGGATGCAAGGCTGCCCTGCATGCACTTGTTACACCCATGTCGAACCATGGTGCCGATTCGGGTGTTCCATTGCATTGGCCTGCTATGTTCTTTGAATGCTTCGTCGCATCTGGCTATATAGAAATCCAAATCGCTTTACAGTCGTCTGGAGCAAACTACCGTTCAGCTCGGCGTGATACCTCGAGTTCGGTCAATTACCATTCGAAGCGTCATGGATGCGGCTAGCTATGCCGCTTCAAAGCAATGGGCCGAGTCAGGTCCTTCGTCACCTATTCCGGACACCAAGTCACATGAAAAGGTGCACAGAAACAATGCTTCCAGTCCATTTGTAGTGATCCCCGGTTCTTGTTCCGCTGTCATGCCCAAAGAGGCAGACAGCACACTGTCTGGTCCCGAATACGTACATGCAAACCTATGGTTGCGCCATCCAACAAACCATGGAACTGGCGTCTTGACAGTAGTCTTTGCTGCCCTCCCAAACACTGTAAGCAAAATACTTTGCACCCTGCACCCGAAGAAACTCGCTTTTTGGCATGCTGCTCAAATCCGCCAATATTTTAAATGTTCAAAAAACGCCCCGAGCCCAAGTTGTACAGCATAGTACAAAGACGCTGAAGTGACACACCAACGCCTTGGTTTTTCCATTGCACATTCCAGTTAACTCCTTCGAGCAGAAAGCCCTTGGCCGATTCGCGCCGGCGAATGACAACTCGGTATGCACTTACTGAAATCGTGGTCGGAAGCATGTCCGCCGTGGCGCCTGCGCAACTTGCTTTCGCAAATTCGGTCTCCGCCAAGTAGTACACCGATGCTTCATAAACATGGATAGCTGGCATCCTGTGAGAGCGTCGGGCTACCCTGCGTGTACAATGTTCATCATCCCAGTTTAGGAAAAGGATTTGTTGCGGACTCCTCCGCACCAGAGCTGGAACCACTGCTGTCAGCCTCCTCGTCTTCCACCTCTTCTTCAAAAATAATTCGACGCAAAACTCTTTTGTCGAACAGGTCGAGGACGAAATGGCACGCGGGGAGGCGGAAGTGGTGCGCTTCTAAGACTTGCATGACTTTGTGGAACAGTGCCGGCCGTTGAAACCCAGGCGCCTTTTTGGCTTTGATGCTGCATCACGTTAAGCGCATTGGAAACCGTGGTTTGTGCAAGGGTACTTACGCTTGGAGATCATTCGCGGCCTTTTTGGCTAAAACCGTGTTGCCCAAATCCGTCGTCAACTTCAGAATCCGAGCATTGACGGGGTCATCGTCTGATACTGCAAGCTTGATCTCGGCTCCCTGTCTCCACGGGCCCGGTTCGGTTGATGGTTTGGTCCAAGGCTTAATCTGTGACATGTAAGCAGCATTACTTATACGATGGTGAACTCAACTCACCGTAAAGAGTTTGTTGAAATTGAGGGGAAGGCAGAAACCCAAAGCCTCGCCGACTTCGTTCACAACCCCGTCCCATCCGTATTCGATCAGAAGTTCTTGCCCGTGAAGACTTCTAGAAATAAGGCCCAAGACGAAGAATGCCGTCCCTCTCAGAGTCATGACTTCTGAGGACTCTGCAATTTGTACAATCCATTTCACAACGTTCGATTGCTCTAAGAACGGGGCCCCGAGTTCCATAGATCCAACATTACCAACTGCCCAGAGGCAGCCTTTGACTTTCAGAATGGTCTCGGGATCATCATCTTCCATTCCGAAATCTTGAATCGTCACGACAAACTCGTCAAAGTGGCCCTTCTGCTCCAGCAGTTTGCAGCCTTCCTCCGTACGAGTAAGTTCGCGATAGAAATGAGGAGGCACAAAACCGTACTCCTGGTATTCGGGGGTCTCATCGTATGATTGCTCCGGTTGCGATTTCTCCGGTATGTCTGCAAGAGCACGGGCCATGGACGCTTCAATAAGTGAAACATACGTATCGTTCCTCCCAAGAAACCAGTCGTCCATTTCTTTTGTGATGTAGTCCAACCCATCTAGATAGTGGTAACCAACTGACGTGGAAAGGAATCGGAGCAACAAGGGAGCTCCGATTTCGCCAAGATGATCAAGAGCTGGGCGGCACTTGACAACATATTCCAAAGAATGCTTTTGATTGCACGCCTCCTCTAGGATCTTAATTGCCACTTCGCACACCTCAATCTCAGGATCGTAGAGTTGAGTAACCAGCAGGCGGATTGCCCACTCCGCAACCCCCGCCGTTGCTCCAGTAGCGCTCATGGACTTCGTCGCATACTTACGAAGGAGTCGTGTTGAGAAGATACGAATGTCTTTGGAGCAAGACGTCATAGCTTTGGAAATGATAATGCGAAGATGACCGTCCAGTGTATAGTCCATATTGCTGAGTAGCGCTCTGATCAAATCGTCGCGGTCATGGAGTTCGATGATGTGGTAAAACATATTGATAACTTTCCAGCGCTCCAAGATTTGGATACCTTTGAGATCCTTCGATAGCGCGCCAAGAAGCGCGAAATAGCCACCAGACAGTGTCTCGGTCATCCGCTCCACAGTGAAAATAGGCGACTCGGAGGTCAATCCACTCATCCTATCAAAGTGTGAAAGACATTCTGCCAGCTGTCGGATTAGCTTATGGTCACTTAGATATTTCACTCCCTCCGGATTCTGGAGCAGGCTACGCATCAAAGCACAGCCAGCTCGGACGTAACGCTGATTAGGTCTGGTATTCTTGACATCTGAGAATCGGTACTTGAATGGTCGATAGAATCCCAGAAGACGGTGAACAAATTTGGTTGCCTTGATGGCTTCATCGAGTCGTTTTGGGTTCAGCAGAGGTCCATCAATGATATTTTGAATGATGTCCCAGCGCCATTTTTGGAAATTGACAGTGCTTAGAACCTGACTGTCCACCATGAACTGCCTGAACGGAGCTTCTTCCATTTGCAGCTGAGCTTGGTTTTTAGAAGCGTCTACTTGACGGCTCATTGACTCAGACCCTCCACTACTGTTGTTCTTGGTATTTTGCATCGTAGTTGGCCCAGATCGGTAAAGAGTTCTGTTGACGCTATCCACTTGGTAAATAGTTCCAATAGAAACAAATCGATCATCGAGTTTGAAATCAGCAGCGGAGCGTAAAAGCTGCGGAAGGACTTGTAGACTGGCACTCCACGATGGCGGCAGTAGTTCGTTCGCCATTTTTAACACTTCCCCGAGTAGAAGAGTCGTCTTTCTCTTTAGAGCAAGAGTCAATGGATCTTCTTCTGCATGTAATAATGCAGTCATCAAGCCGGCATGCAATAAGACAGCCAATACAACGGCGACATAGTGTTCGAGCAAGTTCCATTTGTTCGTCTTGTCCTCCGTTTCAGAGGTTGGCGAATCCTTGGCAGACGGATTCTTCAAATTCGTGACCCGTCCGTAGGTGGTCAGCCTGCGACCTGCAAGAAATGATGATGACCAAGACGGTGGTTTGATCCGGAGAATGTCAAATAAAAGCTCGAGTAGGACGTTCCGGACGTGAGGGATAGGAATATATAAAGAAGACAAGAGAGATCTAATCGCGAGAAAATCGTTCATGCAAAGGGATAGGAGTCCAGGCCAACTCCTGAGTAAGGTTGCTATGACTTTGGCGTTTGCTTTGAGTTTTTCTTCGTGCATATGGCCGTGCGCGGCTGCAGCATCCGTGAACATGGCAAAAGGAACCTCCAGTTCATGTCCAGATTTTAGGAACTGCCGTCTCCGTGGAGTATCTAAAAGGAAGAGGAACGATCCAGCTAGGCTCTCCGCTGCATGATAGGTACCTTCTCCGAGTGCATCGGAGAGGGTTCCTATACCACCAGCAGATACCAATAGTGGAGGGTATCTAACAAGGATTTCCGCAAGTGTGAGAGTAGCGATGCTCCTCAAGCGATCATCGGCATGTTCAGCTACTGCAACGATGATACGAACAACTGCTCGCGAAATCTCCCATACTCCATCTTTGACGTCGAGGAAAGCCCTGACAAATTTGAGAGCCTGCTCCCGTTCAACACTTGCCTTGCTCTCCTTGACAAGGGATAGAATGACAAGATAATCTGTGTGCAGCCTGCGGATGATCTGAAGAGACCTTCGATCCGTAATAGCGTATCTCATAACTCGATATCCAGCTGCAACTACTTCACGACTATCGCTAAGTAGCATAGATTGAATTCGCAAGCCGAAGATAGACCATGCCAGATCGTACTTAAGCGTTGGATGTCGCTTAAACAGCTCGACTAGTGAATTCGTCTTTTCAACATAATATTCTGGTTGCATTGCTTCAGCTTCCAAGGCCTGGAGTATCTCCGCAAGAACGAATGTAGGCGACTCCGTTTCCGGCTCCTGCTCCTCTTCTTTGTCGAAGCCCAATCTGCGCGAAGGGGACCGAGACGGGGCGTTGCGAAAGAGGTACGAAAGCCTACTCGTAGTATTGGTCTGCGGCTCCTTCACTTCTTTGGAGCGTTGAATCTCCGCTTCCAAGCCCAATCTTAACTGCACAAGCTTCCTGTTGGAAATATTCAGCTCATTCTCTACCTTCAGCCTTTGGTCCTTGGACTGCTTCGCATTCTTCGAATTCAAAGCTTCCAAGAGATTCTCAGATCCTATCTTGATCTTCGTCTCCTTATCGATCTGATCCTGTAATTCCGCTTGCCTTTGCTCAGATGTAGTATTCGGGTCTTCTTCGACGGAGGTTGTATGAGTACCAAAATCAGACCTAGTCTCGTTTCGCGATATTGTTGACCTCAGGTCGGAACTGAAGCTGCCTGGAGGCGGTAACACTGAGTTTGCAATAGACTGTCCACGGGTGCTGCCAGTCATGATGCTCGCCGCAGATAAGGACCGGCCATCTCTACCGGTGCGCGAAGGTGGCAGCAGCGTATTTTGCTCCATGGTCGGCACATCGCCTTGGCCTGTGATGGAGCGCGCGGGGAGTGGCGCTCGAGGCGTTGGCGTCATGAGATTGCCTATACCCTGAACATTCCAACTGCATCTCTTTTCTGAGATAACCGGTTGTGACCTTCTTTCTTCATGAGGCTTTGTTGTCCAGACTCATAGTATTCCAATACATAGGGCAGGGCGGTTGCGTGGTTGTGTGAACTGGGTAGGGAATGGAAGGTAGCTAGTTCAGTGCGAGGCGAGCGTGCAGCAACCAGAGACGGAGGATGGGGAATGTGTGTGCAGAGAGTGTGGCCGTGTAAAGAGTGTTGTTATGAGATGGAGACTGTATACATGGAGTGTCTGGTGGTTCACTTCATTAGGGAGTGAGGGAGTGTAGGAGGTAGAGGATTCGGAGAGATGCTACGGAGCGGGCCAGAAGCTCGTATCAGCTATGCTATGCTACCACGTGCTCACTTACCACTGCTATCTAATATACCTCAGAAGGGTGTGACATACTGTCAATAATAGAGCACGCGGCTTTGCATGTCCGTTGACTTGAACATATATATAAAGCCAGCATTTGCTCCGCGCATGGGCGTCAGTGAGTGTACGGCCTGGGGTCGCAACAATTACCCCAGACCGGGAACTCAAAGCTCAAGGATATTTCGCGATCGACGGTGTAGGTTAATATAACGGAAAGGCTTATTCGCTATATAGACGCCATCATTCTAGACCAACACGATCAAAATCGCGATTAGTCAATCTGTGATCGAGATACAATCGATAATTTGATTCTCCTTATCTGGTAGACTAGCAGCGACATCAGCCTCTATCGTCACACCTCCGCAATCACCAGCGATCAATCCATATGCCGAATTTACCATCCAAATCTTTTCTCCGGACAGAATAGCGGAGATGTTTTCATTTTTTGAAGCTCTCGGGCAAAGCGGTGGAGGACGAGGCCAGAGGGCTTTATCCTCCACCTCGCCAAGCTCCCTCGGAATCCGCCGATGACCAGCTTGCAATGGTCTGAGAGAGCTCCCCCATTGCGTCCTGCGGGCCTTCTTGAGTTCGCCAACGGCATCTCCCATCCGTGCTGTTCATTTGATGGATAGCTAAAAAGAAAATCTTGACACCAGTGCGGGCGCCTCCGTTCGCGTGTTGATCCCGATAAGCTCACAACGGTCGAGTATATATCGAGCCCACGCCAAACCATTGTGCCATCTGTCTCCACACACAACATTGTACAACAGCAGCTTTTTGGTATTCACACTTCCATCTACTTCGATCTCAAGGAATCTAGCATCATACCTTCTAATCAAATAATCTCTGCAACAATGTCTCAACTCAGCTACGCCCGCTATGGCAAAGACAACATCCGCCTTTACAAGGTTGAGAAGGATGAGAAGTCCGGAATTCAGTCCGTCATTGAGCAGACCGTCTGCATTCTCCTCGAAGGCGACATCGATACCTCGTAAGAAGCCCAACATAGCGTTGCGAAGAATATAATCTAACTCTGTGCAGCTACACCGAGGCAGATAACTCCGTAGTTGTCGCTACTGATACCCAGAAGCAAACATGTTATATTCTTGCCAAACAAAATCCAATCAACCCCCCTGAACTTTTCGCATCCATCATTGGAACCCACTTCGTCAAGACCTACTCCCACATCCACGCTGCCCACGTTAAAATTATCCAACACCGATGGACACGAATGACCGTTGATGGAAAGCCGCACCCCCACTCCTTCTTCAGAGATGGAGAAGAGCTTCGTGTAGTTGAATCTGTCACAAGGGAAAACGAGGGTATCTCCCTGAAATCTAAGATCGAAAAGCTCCTTGTGCTCAAGAGCACCGGCTCAGCTTTCTATGGATTTCACCGAGACGAGTTTACTCAGCTCCCAGAGACTTGGGATCGCATTCTAAGTACGGAAGTCGAGGCTGGCTGGAAATGGAAGACGTTCTCTTCGCTTGATGAAGCCAAGTCTGTGGCTCCCAAGTTCGACGAGGCTTGGCAAGCTGCGAGGGAGATCACACTCAAGACTTTTGCTACGGATAGCAGCGCTAGTGTTCAGAATACCATGTACAAGATGTGTGACCAGATCTTGGCCGCGGTGCCTTTGGTGGAAGCCGTTGACTATTCCCTGCCTAACAAGCACTACTTCGAGATCGGTAAGTGTACCCGGCCATCTACATCAATTAGATGCATTTGCTGACATCTTCCAGATTTGAGCTGGCACAAGGGATTGAAGAATACTGGCAAAGATGCCACTGTCTTTGCACCACAATCCAATCCGAACGGCCTTATTCAATGCACTGTCACGAGGAAGGGACCCAAATCTAAGCTATGATCTGCGGGTCGAAATCTATCATGATATACTAAGGACATTTTGCATCCCGGTTTTTTTTTCATTCATAGCAAGCGTTTGGCATATTGAATTCCTACAATTACATGTATATAACAGATATCTTATAAACTCATTAAAATGTTTACATTGATTTGAATACCTTTCGGGAGCGTGGACTCCCACCACCTGCTCTAGATGATTCGAGCCTTGGTTGGACAAAGTGTGATGACCATCCATCCTCGAGTAATGAGTTCACAAACGCCATAAAATGCCCGGACATCGTGAGGCTAGATTGTCAACAGGCATTTCAACAAAGCCCTCAAGTTGGCTGGGGCCGATAGGGGACTCCATCGAGGTCGTTGCCCATAGTCCAAACCACCCATAAAATATACCCCATTGTCTTACACACTTTGATACAATGCTACCTCTATTCAACACCGACCGTCTCTTTCGCCTTTGCCAACGTCGTCTTGACCTCCGGCAACGCCGCTATCCCCACCTTCCCCCCAACCCTCACAATGTTCTCCTTATAAGGATGCGCCAACCCCTCAAAAGCCTTCAACCTCGCCAACCTAACCTTCCTCAACCTATTTTTCGGCAACATACCACTAACAGCCTTCCTCAGCACCTCAGCGCCTCCCCACTTCGCAAACATCCTATCCATGGTGATTTCCTTTAGACTGCCCGGCCGCGTCGTGTGCGTGTAGTATTTTTTCTGGAAGCGCTTTTTGCCTGTCGTGTGTAGGTCGTGGCACCCTACCGCAACCACGTAGTCACCGCAGTCGGTCGATGGGTCGTAGATTGGTTTGTGTTTGCCCATTAGGGCGAGCGCTATGGAGCTTGCTATGCGACCGAGGGATCGTGGATCGGCGCCTACATCGACGAGGTGCCATGTTCGGGAGTATGCGAGGCGGGTCTGATAGGATAGTAAATTAGTATGCAATGGATTGAATGGAAATTCCTGGGATGAGATGGAAGACTTACTCTGCCTACGGTTTGAGACATGCTGCCCGATGGCCAACGGGGCTAGACTTTCCTTGTTACTTATACCCGAATTCTCGAAGTCTCGAAGCCCCGGATGGTTTGGCTCAATGGATGACGAGGGCTGTGTAGCTGTAGGTGTAGTGAATATATGGTGGAGGACGGAACTCAGAAATTCGCGCCAAGATTGCTCGGCGCGACCGGAGATGCCTACACGTGACCGTCCGATGATTTCAAAGCCGCCACTACCTAGGCAAGGACTTCACAATAGGAATATCTCCATGCTATGTGACAATATCTGCGAGTTCAAACGGTCCTTTCTGAGATTCGGAAAATCTATCCCAATTGCCAGCATGATACCATCTTTCGAAGTAAGACCCGCCGACTGATATCCTTTAGCGATTCCAGATTTGCAGTTCGGCTAGTTGGCTTTCCAATTGCAAACATTCTATTCAAATACAGGTTTCTGACTGACATAGACTACTTTTGCAGTTCCACTATCCTGCGAATCTTGCATCAAAGATGTGTCAGGCTCACTATACAAGCTCGATGGTTCGACAGCCAATTTCAATTCTCAGATTTCTAAGATGACTAACACTACAATCAGGCATCCATAATGTCACCGCGAACCTGAAGGACCAACTAGTATCTATCGAGGGAACAGCAGCGCCTTCGGCGATTGTAGAGGCCATTCAAGCTACCGGGCGAGATGCGATTCTACGTGGTACTGGAAAGTCGAACAGTAAGTCTATTCACCCACAGCGAGCGAGCGATACAAGAGTGTACGATGACAAGTCCAAAATGAAGAGTTCAGATGATAAGTTTCTCTGGGTCGGCATTAACTGAGGCTTCTTTAGGTGCCGCTGTATGCATATTAGAGTCACATGCTCCGAACATGGAGAACAAAGTCAAGGGGCTGATTCGTATGGTGCAAGTCGCTTCAAATCTAACGATTGTGGACTTGAGCATTCGAGGGCTATCACCAGGAACATATCACGCTACAGTCCGAGAACGTGGGGATATCTCAGAAGGCCCAGAGTCAACCGGGCCAATATGGGAGGCAGTCAAGGCAAAGAAGGAGGGCACCACGTCTCGGGGCATTTTTGGAACAGTGCAGGTGGGGAAAGGAGGTGTGGGTTCTGTCTTCCTAGACAGGCCTATTCAGATTTGGGAGATGATCGGTCGCAGCATCGTGGTAGCGAGACAGCAGGACGGGAAATTCGACAAGAATGATGAAGACACGTTGGTTGGCGTCATCGCTCGCAGTGCAGGCGTGTGGGACAATGATAAAACGGTTTGCTCGTGCTCGGGCAAGACTGTATGGGAGGAGAGAAAAGAGCAAGTAGACAAGGGCATGCTATGAGTATTGATAGGCTTGAGCCTTGATTCACAAAAGGGAAATTAGGCTTCGCTGAATCTTACCCATGTCACATCTGTGGTGTCGATATAGACCTTCGTCGGTGGCTGGTTTCTGATACGAGTTCTTGGCAATATCCCTATCCCTTTCTCTCAATGCAGTCTACAATGCCTTTGAGGAATCTGTCTACGCAGTTGCCAACTTTGCTATGCAGAATCAAAGCCGCCACCTCTAGCTCGGTTTCTTCGGGATTAATAAACTTTTTCATCAGGGTCTAAGGGAGAGAAACTCGAACAGAAACTATCGTACGATAAACACGTGTACGCATACAGGTAAACGGAACAACATCAGGAGATATCTGAGAAACTCAGGGTAGTCCCGTGGTATCCGTGAGGATTTAGAATTTGAAACATACAACCACGTCACTTATCTAATCTCCGTCACCCTGGACTAGAAGAATGGAAGGTACGTTAGGATTCGTATAAGGACGAAACTGAGACGTTCTTGGAGGGAAAAGATATTCTGATCTAGCAACGAGGAGATACCAGGACGCACAATTTTCCTTGCTTCAAGCTTTGAAGCCTGACCACGTACAAACCATCTGCGACTTCACGCTTGCACTTGGCGTACGCATGTAACTAGTCATAAAAAGCCGAATAACATTCACCTTGATTTGCGGACCTTATCGATGAGGCGCAAGCAGAAGAAGTCCGAAACGGTGCTGGTGCTGGGTTTGGCATGAGGAAACGCACTTCAGGAGTTTGATGGCAGGCTTCGCGAAACTTCAGCATCATGCAGCTTGACTAGCCCGGCATCCTTCCGCTGAGTGAACAGTGTTGCTGGATGGATGAGGTGTTCATCACGTGTGTCTCAGCAGCTCTCAGCAGAGAAATTGTCGTCGTTACAGACGTCAAAGCCTCAAACCAAATCTGATACCGATGCCGGCTCAGAACGGAGACGGCGAGCTTGGCATCGCACAAGATACCGGCAATAGTGATGTTGTTGAGAGGAGGAGAAGAGAAGAAGTGAAGGGCGACAGACTGAGGCTGGAGAGAATTGCGGAAGAGAGTGGACGTGGCCGGCTTTCAGCCATCTCTCGAGGTTGGATGCGGCGTGGTCGTGATGGTGGACGCGTGCTGGCGTTCATGTTCGGCGCTTCGAGGGGGCGCTAGAGTGGCAGCCATGGCCAATGACGACGACCAATTGCTCAGTAACGGCCCCCTGCAACACCAACCCAGCCTGACACGTCCTGCGACAAGACGGCGATGGCTGAGGGCTTGGAGCCGATGGAGCTTCCTGGGCACCGTAACAGGCTATCCTATTACTTTGGTCTCATGCCTTGCCGCCAGGCACTCCGCCGTGCAGGCGTCTTCCTTCTTTCGAGTCCTTCTCTTCTCCTGTGCTACCCACCTTACCCAGCTTCTGCGGCATTGAACAGCAGATGCATACTGTCCTTAACTGGTTGTGTTTGCCTTCTTCCTCTTGAACTTGTCTCTCCTTACTACTATTCTCCTCTACCCGGCCTCTTGGGGACAGTCTGACTGCAGATAATCGGCTATCTAATCGAACGCGAGCGAACCGTGACCATCGCGAACACCCCGCAGAGTGCTAAAAAAGCCCAGGCGGCTACAGTAATTGGCACGCAAATCAATACGGCCACGCCAGCTCCAGGTCACATTTCGGGTTATCGGCCTCTAGGCAATTCGTTGTGAGGCGTAGAAGTGGGAAAGGAATATTATTCCATTGCTCGCCCTGGACCTCTCTTGCATCTCCAACATCCGTACTACTCCAGACCCTGTTCGCGAAGACCACGTATACTCCTAGTGCAGACCGTGTACTGCAGAGCAATTTGTAGACACCTCTCACAGCCCTCGCTATGTCGCTAAAGCAGGTACGCAGCTTCTTGCATTTCCCAAAGCAGATATATGAAATCGCTGACAGTCTGACTGCAGGAAATCGAAACCTGGGTGGCGGCTCTTGGCCACTACGACAACAATGAATTCGACGAGGCCCTAAAGTCTTTTGACGGCATTTCCGATACTTCCAAGATTCTATTCAATTGCGGTGTCATCCATGCGACCCTAGGAGAGCACGAGAAGGCTGTAAGAATACTTGCGCTTGAGGAGCTTTTGATTAGTATACTGAACATGACTAGGTGGATTGCTACCAGCGCGCTGTGCGGCTGGACCAATACCTCGCCGTTGCCTACTTCCAACAGGGTGTTTCGAATTTCTTGATGGGCGACTTCGAGGAAGCACTAGCAAACTTCAATGACACTCTGCTTTATCTCCGCGGCAACAACAATATCGACTATGAACAATTGGGTCTGAAGTTCAAGCTGTACTCTTGTGAAGTCCTTTTTAATCGAGGGCTGTGCTATATCTACCTTCAGCAGAAAGATGCTGGCATGCAAGATCTTTCCTTCGCAGCTAAGGAGAAAGTCGTCCCAGATCACGATGTTATTGACGAGGCGATCAGGGAGCAAGCAGAGGTAAAACCCCCTTGGTTTTCAAAATGGCATAATCTGATTGAATTAGGGTTATACTGTCTTCTCCATACCCGTCGGAATTGTCTACCGACCGAACGAAGCTAAAGTGAAGAACCTGAAGACAAAAGACTACCTAGGAAAAGCTCGGTTGGTCGCCGCTTCCGACAGAGCAAATGCATTCACTGGTTTCGCTGGATCGGAAATCAAGAGAATGAACCAGGAAGCCACAGGAGTCAGTGCGAAGGACGACAGAACAGATGACAAGATTTCCTATGCTGCAACAAATCTCGTCAAGCCAAATCTTCAGAGCAGGGCACGGCAGCAATCCGAACCGCCTATCAACCGCAACATGTTCCCTCCAACTCCTCCACCAGAGGCCGATAACAGACAATCTGGCGGCAGTAATGGGCAAATGACGCGCGCACAATCCGTTCGTGGCGGTGGACCTAAACCACAACCACTTAATCTTGGACGAGCAGCTTTTGACCAGGGTGAACAACCTAGACGGATGCCAACACGATCGGCCTCTGAACGTCCTCGTCCCTCTCGACAAGAATCAATTTCTAGCCGAGCACGCGACCCCATGGTTCGGCGCGAGCGCAATCAATCTCGTACGCGCATGGGCTCCGATGAAGAATATGACGACTATGCAGACGAACTTTATGATTCTTACCAACCACGCTCCAACCGACCATCTTACTCACGATCACGGACAACCAAGACCCAAAAGCCCATGTATATTGACGAAGAGGAAGAGGAAGACTACTCCGATGACGTTGAGGATGCCGAATTCGAGATGGTCTCACGATCAAAGACGCGGCGGAGGTCGCCGGTACGACAGCCTGCTTCCCGGCGCTCCGAGATTAGTAAAATTCGTGTCAAGGTGCATGCGGATGATACTCGCTATGTGTTTATCGAGTCGAACAAATCTATGCGTGATTTCGTGGCGCAGATACGTGAGAAGTTCGGCTTGAGGCAGAACTTCAAGGTCAAGATCAAGGACGATGAAGATATGATTACGATGGCGGACCAGGATGATCTGGATATGGCTATCCAGAATGCGAAGTCCGCTGCCAGGAGGGAGAGGGCGGAGATGGGGAAGATGGAGGTGAGTCTCATAATCCACCCCAATCATCTCTACTGAGTGCTAACAAATTTCATTAGGTTTGGATACAAGAAGTATAGACGATACCCAGCAATGACTCAGATTTCATGCAGAAATCCTTGCTATTTTCCTTACACATCTATCTACTTCTCCTGTGGAGATTTTTTAGGATCTAAACCAACTCTTGTGTAATGTCAATGTGATTCTCAGCGAGCATCATATATCAATTGGTATCTTTTCCGGCGTTTTATTTATACATTTGCTTTTTCAAAGTAAAGGGGTGTCTGAAGCGTTTTACATAAAGAGTAGCGTATTGGCTTAGAAAGACAGGGCTGGATTGGACCACCTTGAGAGATGATTTGGGATGTAATTATGGGTGTGATATGAATACGTACACACATATGGAATGAGAGAAATCAGCATATCAAGCTATGTCTGACTTGTGACTAGCAGTGACTTGATGGTTCGAATTGTACGAATGAGGTAGGTAGTCTTGTAGAGGATAGATCTAAGAGAAGGCAAGGTAAACGGATGAGATCAGTAATGGTCGTATTTCCGTCTCGTATTTCGAGGGTTTCGAGTTGTTTCGTCCGAACGACTTCGCTTCCTCCTAACTTCGTTCCCAAATTTCCGTACCCCAGCCCATACTCAGACATGGGTGCTTTCTCATCACCTTCTCGTAAGATGCTTATCCACATTCACCGTGACTATATCACATCACTTATCCATACAACTCCGACTCTGAACAACGATGCGCACGTTTCAACTTTCGGAGTGGGGGGGAGGAGGAAGGAGGAGAAGAGTTAAACGCTATATCTCCATACATCCCCCAAAAAGGTGATCCCATTATTATGATACAGTTTCCGAACCCACACCTCGTCTATCAACCCATTGATAATACACCAATATCTGTACAGCCGAAGCAAAAGTATTGCATTTCCATGAAGGGGAATCCTCGACCCCGGATCACAACCTAATCTCCGAGTTCTCCTCGATGTATGTGTGCTCTGATAACCACACTCCCTCTTCACCAAACCCGTAATATAATATCATGTCATCTATGCCGGCAACAGAATCTCGCTCCAGCTACTGTGTAAGAACGCTACGCCGACCTAGAAATTTCATCATATCCATCAGTTCACAGGTTCTTCAAATAGGCCCCCAAATGCAAATCCCCATCCTTCTTCCCACACAGTGCTCCTCGTCTTCGAGAAGGAGAAAACTTACCGCGAACATCCCGACTGCTGTTACCACGCTTCGGTTCTCCGACGATGTGAGGTTGTAGTAGACGCTTTGGACGTAGTTGGGTTCGGCGGCTTCGCGGCGAGGTGTGATGGTTCGTTTGGGAGGCATGGTGGGTTCGTGGGGGAAGGTAATGGAGGCGGTGATGAGATGTTGTAGCGATTCGGGTTGTGGTGAGCTTGGTTGATGTAGTGGAGTTTACTTTCAATCGGATGGAAACTTATTTTTGCCGACGCAACGCCAAGTATCACGTGGTTTCGCTTGAACTAGGGGTTGACATGAAGGACGCCCTCTTGATAGCTCGACATGTCGTCGTCAAGTCGTATCTGGTGAATGACTGAATGAGACCCATATTAAGAGGGCTTGATGGTCTCCAACACTCTTTGTGTATTCCAAGGCGGCAGGCCGCAGTGCGGTA